>JAFEMH010004972.1:0-35000 GCA_022495995.1 Adenophora triphylla var. japonica | reverse complement strand
GTTCATCCACGTAGTAAAGCCCAAATCTCTTGTCGTAACCATATGCCCACTCGTAGTTGTCCATCAATGTCCATAAGAAGTAGCCTCGCACATCAGCACCACCCCTGCGTCAACAACAAATGCTTATCATCAAACAAATGTTATGGATGGGTCTCTGATATGTAGTGGTCGGGAGAGCTAGTACATTGTTATTACCTAATTGCATTGGCTAACGAAGCAAGGTAGGATTTGTGGAATTCAACTCGCTTGACATCTTGCAGTACATCTTCAACATGTTCGTCCTTCTGCTTTTCTGAGCAATACCCTGCAATTCAAACCAAATTTGTTGCGGACAGTTTATATACTTCCTCCGTCTCAGAATAAATGGCACAGTTGACTAGTCAACGTTTTCAAGGAATGTCCTTTACTAGTTTGTACAATGCTAAAATTGCGCTACGTTACTTTCCTTACTTGGAAATGTGACATTTATTTTGGGAAGAACCAAAATGGAAATTGCGACATTTATTCGAGGATAGAGGGAGTATTTTTTGCAAGTAATATGAGAGTTGACTTGGAGTAGTTGACAATCGTTAATCTTATGAATGATGCTAATGAACTCTAGCTCAAGCAATGTTATATTTTCACGGAAATAGTCATGGGTTCAGTCCCCCCACCAATGTTGCAATCTACCCGATCCCCTTGTAATTGAGTAGGCAATAAAGCCCAAAGATTATTATTATTTAAAAAAAAAAACGTAATGAGTGGTACCCATCAAGATAATTTCTAAAATCTGATGTAGCACTCGACTCCCATAGTTCAGTTTGATATTTGCATAAGAGAACAGAGACACATATATACCTACCATTTTCAGTAACAAACATCGGTTTATTATGATATCTCGTCTTCAAATAGTTGATAGTCTCTTTCATGCCGTCTGGCACCACGTAAAACGTTGGCATTGGTATCTGTTTCCATAATTAAAAAAGCTTTCATTATTGACAAAAAGAAGAGACAATAATCAAGAAATGTAAGGCATTATGATCATTCCGTACCGGTTCACCAATTGGAACACCATCTCGTTCTCCTGTAGTGTTCACAAAACCTAGGATTGCACGATCCCCACCCTCGATGGAACTTGAATAGAGGCAGTCCTTTGCATACAGAGTTGAATAATGGTTAATGCCAATAAAGTCGATACTGTTCTTCAACATCTTCTTTTCTTCAGCAGAGAACTTTGGCAGATCACTCCCAAGATAAGGACGCATTTCTGGAGGGTAATCTCCAAATATTACAGGATCAAATACCCTGTTACGAACACAGAAAAGGATTTATCTGATTTTTCTCTTAATATTTAAGGTAAATAAATGTAGTCGCATCTAAGAATAGCATTTACCAAGCAGAAATGAAAGCAGAAGCTCTATTAGCCGCTTCTTGATCACGAACATCGTCTCTCAATGGTCTAAACGCGTAACAGGGTGCAACAATTCCAATAGATCCACCTTGTTTAGGCTGCATCAACATATTCATTTAGTATGAGCAAAAAAAAAAAAAAAAAAAAACCAACAACAACAAAAAACAATACTACTAGATAAAGCCCAGTTGATTGCCTGAAAGCGCTCTCAATATAGCTTAGCAGCCTTGCCATGTGCCAGTAACATGTTGTGCACAACAATTAGAGGCTCAATATCAGAATTGCCAGCAGAACAGTTTCCAAAAGGCTCTGAACAACGACCTGGTGGGTATTGTCCCTTTAAATAGTGACGTAGCGGAAGACTTGATAAAGATTAATCACAGAACTTCGCTCGAGAAATTCAGCGATCAACCGTCAATTTTCGCTCGAGAAAACTGAATTAAACAGAGTAAACACTCAATTTTTTTATTAATCAACAACTCATTTTCGGAATTACAATTAACCCTAATTATATAGTGACTCTAAGACTTGAAAAACAAGTCAAAAACTTCCCAAAATAACCCTAGTCTATATAGTAACCTAATCAATCAATAAAACCTTAAAATAAAGTCCTAATATACTTCTAATACCAAAAATATTACCTATTTAAAATAAATTCCGAAAATAATAAAATAATAACAAATAAAAATAGTAAAAATCAAATCCTAACTTGTCATAAAAATTTCCCTTCATCATTCTCCCCTGCTTGGAGAAAATTCGTCCTCGAATTTTAAGTTTTGCTTGAATTGAAGCACTTGGAACTATTTGACGGACTTTAAATTTAGTACCACTCGCCATGATATCCATCCAGTCTGTCCATCCATTCATGAGAAAGTTCTCAATAATCATCTTTTTGAAGAACCAAGAATCTGAAATATTAGAACTATCAACATTGAAAGGATCTTCGTAAGGATGACTAATGTCAAACTTCCACATCAATTTATCTTGTGAAGATTCAACGCCAACCATTGGTACACCCATATGATGAGATGTTGGTAATTGACAAATTTCACAATTACATTCATCATAAATAGGTGGTTTTGACCAATCGATGAAAAGTTCGGCAGTCACCGATTCGACGAAAGGCCACGAAATATCACCACCATCAGAATCCACCTCCCAGTCTCGCTGTCCGTCGCTGCCACTGTGTCTAGGCTGATTCCTCCGAGTCTGTTGATTGAACAAGTCGGTCATCCAGACCGTTAACTGTTCCATCAACAACTCCATACGTTGATCTACGATGGATCCGATGCGTTCCTCCAGAACCGCTTCATCTTGCTCGTAGATCGCTTCCACAGTTTGTCTCTTCTGCCCCCGAACCATTCTTCCTGAATCGAACGAAAGGCTCTGATACCAACTGACGTAGCGGAAGACTTGATAAAGATTAATCACAGAACTTCGCTCGAGAAATTCAGCGATCAACCGTCAATTTTCGCTCGAGAAAACTGAATTAAACAGAGTAAACACTCAATTTTTTTATTAATCAACAACTCATTTTCGGAATTACAATTAACCCTAATTATATAGTGACTCTAAGACTTGAAAAACAAGTCAAAAACTTCCCAAAATAACCCTAGTCTATATAGTAACATAATCAATCAATAAAACCTTAAAATAAAGTCCTAATATACTTCTAATACCAAAAATATTACCTATTTAAAATAAATTCCGAAAATAATAAAATAATAACAAATAAAAATAGTAAAAATCAAATCCTAACTTGTCATAAAAATTTCCCTTCATCAAATAGCCAATAAGTGCAACAATGTTTGGTTCATTAATCGTAATCCAATTCTTCACTCGGTCTCCAAAACTCTTGAAACAAATTTCTGCGTAATGGAGAAAATCTTCCCTAAAAGAAAATAAGGGCAAGTCTGCAATGTAAATGGGGGAATAATAAACATTGGATTCAGAATTGACACATCTACACCGTTTGACAGGACTCTTGAGATAAAAGGTACATTTGGAATAACGTACTGCATTAGAGGGCTTAGCCAAGATCCATATCTATCCTCAAGTTCTTGCGGAAAATCATCATGGTAAATCGTCACGAAAGGCTCAATTCCTACATCAAATGCCTAAGTTAATTCAACTCAAACTAATTTCAACAGAAACAAAATTAAGGTTTGAATTAGTACAACAAACTACCTTTGAGCAGGAGAGCGTCTATGATATTGTTATAGAACAAGATCCCACTAGGATTAATATCACCAAATCTTCCCCCTAATAACATCAATTTTTTTTAAAAATAAAATAAAATGCTAATCAAACAAACATACGAAGCTAGTGTGGCGAGGGATGCAAACATACTAGGAAGAACTCTAGCCCATGAAATCGAGAATCGGTAGGCCTTAATCCCAAGAGAATGCATAATCTCAATGTCTTTCTGCATCAAACATATGAGTTGAAGAATAGTTTTTTTTTTTTTTTTTTTTTTTTGCAGAATTGGTTAATTTAATAATATTTGGATATGTATTGTAATAAGCAGAAGGGAATTGAATAAATACCAAGTAAAGATGATAGTAATCAACAGCTATATCTCCATTTTCGACATTCCCTATGTTACCTTGACAAGATTACTGACAGTTAATTAACCAGTATAAATACAACAACAAAAAAATAAGATTAAATTGCATCAAATTATTACCAGATTGGGTGTCAAGATGATTAAACACATCCCAATTGCTAAGTGATTTACCATCTTCAAGAAATGCCCCTTTAATCTACAAATTCAGTATATTATGCTTATAATTAACACAAAAAACAAAAACACAAAGAGAGAGAGAGGGGGGGAAAGTACTTGGTAAGCAGATGTGGCAGCTCCAAAGAGAAACCCAGATGGGAAATCTGATGAATTGATGTCTTGTTCATCATGATTTGGTGAGCCACCATCAATGGAGGCTTCAATAAAATAATTAGGTATAATAATAAAAATTAAGAAGGAAAATAAGTAGAATTTGGTATTGGTATAAGTATTTCCTTCCATTGGAGACAGCTTAAACAAGAAACAGGAGGTAGCAGGAACAGGAAAGGGCCGTTCGTTCGGTCAACGGAAAAAAAAAAAGAATAGTGAATTATTTCATGGGTTTTTTTGGATAGGAAAGTTTTAAAGAGGAGGTTTTGGTAATTTTCCCAATATTTAATTCGTGTAAAAATGAATAATCTCACGATTAGTCCTTTCACATTAACATTTTCCGTAATTAGTCCTTCAAATGGACTTTAACGCCTTCAGCGGTTCAGCCCAGAAACTAACTGGCCCAAATAACCTAAAATGTGTTGCACTAAGGCCCATTAAAGTAGATGTAGAAGATGGAGTATGCAATAGACACAAAAATATAGGGTGCAAACTGTAATTTTTGAAAAAAGAGAGATACAAAGTGTAAATACGTGAAAGTTAGATAACTTTTACATATTTACACTTTGCATTCCTCTTCTTTTGAAAATTACAGTTTGTATCCTATATATTTTTTTATTAAATACTCGGTATTTTTTTTTCAAAATGTCAGGTGCGTCATTTGCACTTCCTGTCGCCATACTGAATCCGCCCCTGGTCTCCCCCATTTCAAAAATCTTACATTTGACCTCTTGTAGCTGATATCAACATCAAATTAACCAATTCGTTGAGCATGTGTATGACACATGACAACTTAATAAGATTTCTAACGAAGTTTGTGGATTATACATTAGTTTTTTTTATATATAAAATTTTGAACGTTCAATTATTCATTAATGGTATTATTGCTTTTTAAGCAAGCCCTCGCCCAACAGGGTTAAAGATTAGATCTGAACCTTTAAAAATTTTACTTGTTGTGCAATTGGACACTGATCCAAATTTATGCAAAATCTTATAGAGCCAAAATGTAATAAGCAAAGAGCTCTTTACCTACAGTCCAACATACTTTTGAAGAGAGAAAACATACATTTCCTTCGTCCCGGAGAACCTTAGAAACTTTGTCATATATTATTAGGTGTTCCATTGGTAAGTCACACTACCTAAAAAGGAAAATTTATAATACTTCTTTATTAATGAGACACACATGTCAAACTCACAACAAATATTCACTATCCCGCTTTTTCTCTCCTACCCACTCACAACACCACATTAATAACATTATTCCTTAATTCCGTTTCATACAGTAAGTTTATCCGGGTCGAAGGGAGAACTGAAAATCAAAAAACAATTTGTAGGCGGAACTGAAAATCAAAAAACAACAAATTGAATACAATTTGTATTTGTAGTGTGTAATATTGTATTGTATTGTATTGCCAAAAGTGTCAACTCATGAGTGTAGTCTGATGAATCTGTACATCTACCAAAGTATCACTTGTCCTAAACATTACAACAGAATGAGCTATTTCCTTTTCTATGTTCTTCCTTCTAACTAAATCCCAGGAACAAAAAGATGAAATTTCCATCAAAAGTTTGTCTAGAGCCAAGTTGCGATTGAGTAACCAATTGCGAATGCAAATAATTTTGTTAGCCATATCTGGCTCAACTGAAGCTACAATAGACTCGGCTTTCCTTGGTTCAAAATGGCAGTGACCAAATGGAAAAGACGGAGCTGCAGAAAAGGAAAACGAGAAGAAAAGGAAAAAGAAGTGATTAAAGTGGAGTAATCAAAATGGCAGTGACCAAATGGAAAAGATGGAGCTGCAGAGAATTTGGGCCGACCGCACCAAGTTTGGGGCGACCGCACCATCTAAGGCCGAGAAGTTGGGGCGGCCGCCCCAAGACTTGGGGCGACCGCACCAACTCCCTTCTCCCCATGCTGACTTCCGTTGACTGCTTTGACGCCCATTGACCGCTGTTGACCCTGCTTTGACCAAGTCTAATTAGTGAGTTTTTGGGTTTTATTTATATATTTTCAGCCCAAAATCCATTTATTTTTCCTAACCTAGCCCACTTAGTATAAATAGAAGATGTTGTAATTTTTTTAGGGATCTTTCATTATTGTAAACAAGCGAGGAGGCAAGAGGAGAGAGAGAAATATTTGGGGCTTTTCTTCATTTACCAAGATAAGCTTTTTAATGTTATTTTCAATTAATATTTTGTTTTTCTTTATTAATATGAGTGGCTAGTCTATTTAATTCATGAGTTTGATGTAGATTTAGTGATTTAAACCATGCTAGTCTAATTTATCTTTCCATATTTGGTAAATTCCTAGATTTTCAAAGATGTTCATAAAATTTCTATCTTTAGTAACTTTTCACCATTGAATTGGGATTTGTTGCTTGGTATATCTTTGTTGATTAAATTAATTTGCCACCGTGATAGAAAGCAAATTAATTTAGGTTCGTGTGTTCATTTATCTATTTGCGTTATTGATTAATAACTTGGACTTGATTTGCGAAAAGTGATTAATTGGGATTGAGAGATTGCAATTCGGCTGCCTAACCGTCTCAATCTTGTTTTATTGTGAACGAACCCTAGGAAAGTATCAATCTTTTTATCCAAATTGCTAGCATGGTTTAGTCACTTTATCGAAGTCAAACTTGTGAATTCTTTCTTTTAATTGTTAAACCCGTTTGCTTATTTGCTTGTCTATTATTTATTTGGTAGACTTAGTTTAATTGCTTAAGTTAGTCATTAGTTTAATCAAAAATCAAACCCCCCCTTTGATTACCTTTGTATACAATTTGAATTAACTTGATCACGCTCATAGTCCTCGTGGATCGACCCTTACTTGCACACACGCTACACACGACCCTTGTGCGCTTGTGAGGTTTATTATGAGTGGGTATTGAAAAATAACCCATCAAGTACATTTATACAAAGGCAATAAAGTATCTCAGAGGTTTTTTTTTCAAATAATACATATTAAACAAAGCTTAAACATGTTAACAACAAGAATTTTGCATTAAATAAATGTCACAATTTCACATGTAATAGCAACTTAACACAACTAAAACACCCAAAAGTGAGAATTCTAAGACAAAAAACACATTTTATGTTCAAATAAGTAAACAAGAAGTCGTTTAAAAGCGTGAAATACGTGAATTCGAATATATAATTTCAAATGTATAATTTCATACCTAGTGATGAACATAAGATATAGTTAAAAACTTCAAATGACAAAGGAGATCCAAAGTAAAGCGAAAAAACAAATTAAATTAGTAAACATATTAAAATTTGCAAACCTCCCTTTAAAAATTTAAATAAAGCAAGCTATTTGTAGTGTTTTTGTCCCACTTCTTTGTCATTGTTCTAACTAGTAGGTAACCCGTGCTCCGCACAGGAAGCTAATTTGCTAATATCATGATTTATTTTTTATAATATAAGTATATTATAAATGAATCAAAACATTAACATTTATAAAGTTAGAAAAATTGTGTTCAATTTTAATAACTTTGTTGCACATAAGTTTAATAGGAATTGCATTGTGACTAACAATGTAGCAATTTTTGCTATTTTATTTTTGATATTCATACTTTATGTCATTTATTTTTTATGTCATAATTTATGTCAGTATGCAACATTTTTTATGGACATTAACAAAGTGAATGAAAAAACTAACGACCTATTTCTTTTCAAATTACAACATTTTAAATACAATGTAGGGGGTTCCAACCCTTAACCTTCCCGAGAAAAGTACGTCTTTAAGCTAAATGCTCATTGGCATTATTAACGACCTACTTTGATATATATATAGTAACTATTATGATTAACTAATATTATTAATAGTAATAGTTAACATATATTGTAACTATAATACTATTACTTAACCTATATAGTAAATTAATACCATTTATAATAATAGTTAGCATATATAGTAATTATTATAGTTAACTAATACTATTAATAGTAATAGTTAACATATATAGTAACTATTATAGTTAACTAACACTATTAATAGTAATAGTTAACTTATATAGTAACTATTATAGTTAACTAATACAATTAATAGTAATAGTTAACATACATAGTAACTATTATAGTTAACTAACACTATTAATAGTAATAGTTAACATATATAGTAACTATTATAGTTAACTAATACTATTAATAGTAATAGTTAACATATATAGTAACTATTATAGTTAACTAATACTATTAATAGTAATAGTTAACTTATATAGTAACTATTATAGTTAACTAATACAATTAATAGTAATAGTTAACTTATAAAGTAACTATTATATTTAACTAATACTATTAATAGTAATAGTTAACCTATATAATAACTATTATTATTAACTAATAGTATTAGCTAATAAGGAGAATACCAAAAGTCATATAGATTTTGGGATAGTGATGATGTGGCTTCTCCAAAATCAAGAGTTTGCCTAAACTTGTCCACGTGGCGAAGCCATAACCCTCCTCACCAACTTTAATATATATATATATAGATTTGTTATTTATCACACTTATATTCTTTTGATCGCTTGATGTGTCGAATTTTGTATATATTATTTCCCTCATTTTCCTATGTGTTTTCATTCATTTTTGATGTAATTAGACTAGATTTGATGAAATTGAGGCATTATTTATCATTTGAGCTTTTATTGTAATTCGGGGGTAAAATAGTCGTTTATTTAGTTACTTTTCTGGATGTATTTTTGGTGAGCTTCAAAGTCATGCCTTGAGTATCAAGAATAGTCAAAGTCAACCGAAGCGGAGGAGTAGAGGTTCAAACTGCAAAGCAGCTGAGTTTGAGGGCCAGAATGAAATTATGAAAAGATGGAGTACCAAAGTGAAAAGCAAAGAAATTGGGAAACTAAGTCCGTACGTGAAGTCCAAGCTTGGCATTGACCAAGGGAGGCAGTAGCAAGGCGTGTGAGTTGGCCAAATCAGTGGACCCACGGTGGAGAAGTAAATTGATTTTGTTTTTATTTTCTTTTTCATTTTTTTTCTTTATATAATTATTAGTTTAGGTTTTTAGATTGGAGGAGTATATATACTCCTTTTAACATTATTTTTAGGGCTCATCTTGAGTTTTAATTTTCCCTAGAGAGAGAGTTGAACATCCATGGAAGCTTAAAATCCCTTGCTTTGGGTTTGATTTCTTGAACCCCTTTTTATCAATTTAAGGTATTTTTCTTTTCAATCTGTTTATCCCTATTCATAATTTTACTTGTGTTTATTTTAGATTAATAACTAGGGTTTGTGGATTTGGCCAATTCACTAGTTCTTTTTATGAATCTTTGCTAGAATTTTCTACGACTGTGCCAGTGTAGGAAATTCATGAGTAGCATCTTTACGATTTATGCATGTGCCATGGTAAATTGTGAAGTGGGTAAAATTAGATGATTATCTGTGTGAAATAATCATAGAAAGCATTCTTAATCTTAGTTTCTTAAACCGTTCATCAATTAATTCTGCGATCTAGACTGTGCCAGTTAGATTAATTTATTAATTAGGGTTTCTAGTGAGTGTGCCACTGCTAGTAACTATTCTGAAAGAAGAAACAGAGATTGAAACAGATCTTGTGATCAGGTGAATAGGGTGAAAGTGAAAAGAGATATCAATGATAATTGGCTAATTAGGTGGTGACGGAATCAAATCTAAAGTGTTTCTAAATTATTGTTTTTGCTCTTAATTAGTTTAATTTCTGTTCTTAGGAGTTAATTAAAAATCTCAAACAAATCCCCCCATTTGTGTGTGTGACGAGTTCGTTTGCAATACCGTTCTTCAGTGGTTCGATCCTGGACTTACTTTTGCTACATTCTTGTGGTCGAGTCCCGGTTTAATTTAGTAGGTGTGCGACTAAGCCTACCAAATTTTGGCGCCGTTGTCGGGGAACGATGTAATTGCTTACGTGCTCATTTTTTTTCTTAATCTATTTCTTTATCTGTTTATTTATTTTTATTTTTAGTGTTTGTGTTATCTGCTAAGTGTATTACCCTGCTCTCTTGTGGTGTGTAACCGTGCATGGTTCACACCCGTTCTACTAATAATTTACTTGTGGCTCTTGATACAGAAATAGAACGTTCTTTTAGGAAAGGACTTTTTGGAGTGTGAACCATAATTGTTGGGAGACAGAGATGGGGGATAGAGCAGCTCAGACACTTAGGGAGAAAACTACTCCAAACTGGACGGAGCAACCTCAGGCAGTTACTTTTCCCGCATTGCCGGCGGGAGTCACGTTTGAGTTGAAACCGGGGCTCCTAAATCAATTGCCTAGCTTCAGTGGGCTACCTGGTGAAAACTCAAATCAGCACGTTTCCCAGTTCGTGCAAGTTTGTAGCAGTATGAAGCCTTCGGATCTTCCACTGGAGCAGCTTCTGCTCCGAGCTTTCTCTTTCACCTTGAAGGACAGGGCCAATATGTGGTATTATCACCTGGCCCCGAACAGCATTACCACCTGGCAGATGTTGAAAGAGGCGTTCTTGGATGAATTTTTTTCGGTGAACCAAATAAATGTGATGAAAAGGGACATCAGTAATATGGAGCAGAAGGGGGATGAATCGTTCTATGATTACTATAATAGATTTCACACCCTCACCAGGAGTTGTCCTTACCACGGGTATGATGCAGATCAACTGATAATGTATTTCCACGGAGGACTTACTGATCAGGACAAGAGGATGGTTGACTCTTCGTGTGGGGGTAGCATACAGAACAAACTACTGTGGAAGCTCAGAAACTATTGGACGAGCTAGCGAAGAGTACCCGGACACATGGAATGAGGTCAAGTGTCAGACAGGTGAATGCAGCTGGGTCCAGCAGTGGGTCGAATGACCAACTTAAAAATGATGTCGAGGACATCAAAAGTATGATGAAGGCAATGATGTTGGGACAGCAGTCGAAACAGTGTGGTATTTGTTACGATGTGACTCATCCGACGGATTCGTGTCCAACATTACAAATAGGTGAGTATGAAGATGTGAACGCAGTCGGATTTGGAGGCCAGAGACATAACACTTACAACCCGAACTGGAAGAATCATCCGGGGTTCAGTTGGTCTAATCCGAATGGGGCACAGCAGCCGCAGTTCGGTAATCAGTTCAGTAATCAGCGGGGTTTTCAACCAGTTCAACAGTCTATGCCGTTCAGGGCACCTATGCAGCCACAGCAGTTTCAGCAACAGCAGTTTCAGCCGCAGCAGCAGTCACAGCAGGGACAGTCTACAGAGGATATGTTCCGTACACTGGCTCAGAGCATGACCACCTTATCTAGCGGGTTTCAGCAGTATCAGCAAAAGACTGATACTAGTATTAGTAGTTTAGAGAGACAGGTGGGGCAGATTGCAGATGCTGTGGGGAGATTAGAGGCTCAGAATTTGGGAAAGTTACCATCAAGGACGGAGCCGAATCCCAAGCAGAGTGCATGTGCCATGACTTTGCGCAGTGGTAAGGAGATTGGGAAGGAAGTTATACCAGAGGAGCCAGTAATTGAGGTTGAGCAGGTTGTACCCGAGGAGAAGACCCCGGAGGAGGAAAAGAAAGCTACACCAGAGTCCACAGTTTTTGAGCCGGATGTTCCATTTCCTGAGGCCTTGAGAGAGCAACGCAAACCGGAGCCTGATAAGGCTATTTATGATATTTTCAAGAGGCTTGAGGTAAACATCCCATTTTTAGACTTATTGCAGACTGTCCCGAGATATGCTAAATTCTTGAAGGAGTTGTGTAAATTGAAGAGGGATCAGAAGGCGAGAAGTCAGAAAAAGGTGAAGATGAAAGAGCATGTGTCTGCGGTCTATCATAAGAAGATGCCCAAGAAGTGCAGTGATCCGGGTATGTTTGTTATTCCTGTGTCTTTGGGTGATGATTCTGAGCATATGGCCATGCTTGACTTGAGTGCTTCAATCAATGTCATGCCTTATGCATTGTTTGAAAATCTTAAGTTGGGACCTCTACAAGATACGAGGGTAGTAATTCAGTTGGCGGATAGATCCAATGCCTACCCTAAGGGGAGGTTGAGGATGTGCTTGTTCAGGTTGGTAAATTCATTTTTCCCGCAGATTTTTATGTACTAGATATGGATACGGATCTGTAAGTACCCCAATCTGGATCACCCCCTTTCAAACACACGGGAAACACCGCAGACTCATCCACGCAGTCTCAGAGACCTCTCTCACTCAAAACCCTCTCAAAACCCTCTCAAACCCCCAACCAAACCAAAGGAGGAGCCTTTCTGGGATAAAAAGGGACAAAAGGACCTTTTGGGAATTTTCAGAAAATCAGAAAAGCAATTAAGGTCCGTACGGACCTCTTTGTTTCAATGATTACTGAATCCCCTTAAAGTCCACAATATTCCCTCAAATCCCGGGGAA
Source organism: Adenophora triphylla var. japonica (assembly GCA_022495995.1). Lineage (NCBI taxonomy): Eukaryota > Viridiplantae > Streptophyta > Magnoliopsida > Asterales > Campanulaceae > Adenophora > Adenophora triphylla. The sequence continues at coordinate 22,358 of JAFEMH010004972.1, read as the reverse complement.
AATGATTACTTCCTTGCAGCAGTTGGTCCGTACGGACCTTCTTTTGCATGCAAGATGGTCCAGATGACGGACCTTATTGCTCGGGAACACCATCATTCCAGAATATTCTCCATCATTGCAGATTCCCTCAAATCGAGGAAATCCAAAATTCTGGATAACCAAGAAGGTCCGTACGGACCTCTTTGCTCCGAAATTTTTACTATAAATAGAGGGCTTCCCCTCCTCATTTTCACACACCTCCCTCTTCTCTCTTCCTCCCTTAGCCTTCTGGCTCCCCTCTAAGTCCTCTTGAGGCACTCCCGGCCCCTTTCGGATCCTTCCGAGGCCTTCCGAGCTCCCTTGTGGTGCTCCGAAGCCTCCCCGAGCGCTCCCGAGACGCTCCCGCGCTGCCCCGAGGCACTCTCGAGGTACTCTGAGGCCCCTCGTGGTACTCCGAGGCCTTGCCTGGTCTTTCCACGGTGTCCCGGCTCTTTCCGAGTCAAAACCGACGATCCCAAACCACGCCGAAACTCTGCCCGAGTGACTCCTGCCACCACAACGCACGCCGAAACTCTGCCCGAGTGATCCCGACGATCCCCACGCACGCCGAACCTCTGCCCGAACGCAGCCTGCAACCTCAACTCACGCCGAAACTCGTCCGCGGACAACCGCATCTCCGAAGCAATCCCCGATCCGTACCGAACGCTACTCCGACCTCAAACACCATTCCCAAATGAAGACAGACGCGAACCAACATTGGTAAGGCTTCCTTCCATTACTATTTCAATACATTTTCATACATAGCATACAATGTAGACATCCGATACAGCATGCATTTTTAAAAGCACACACACACACACACAACATTTAAAGGATATTAGGGGTATCCGAAAGACTCGTTTTACGAGGCTACTCTGGTGAGCTCTAATATTCTAATATTCTCTTCCCGAGGAGTCATCTCGACCTCCGAACTCAAAATCTCATCACACAAAAACAGTTTAAAATTATCTTTAAACTGATGCCCTTTTTCAATGTTTTGGGCTTAATAAAACGGCGTGGCGACTCTACAAATGCGAAAACAAACGGCGAGACACCTCCAACGCGAAAGATGCCGGATGCCGGGGCCGCGAGGCTGCTCGGATCCGGGTAATTTCGGTTGGCGACTTCTAGTTGGGGATATTTTGTTTTAAAAACTTTTAAACAAAACAAAAGATTTTTAAAACGATGATGAGGGTCAAACTTTCATTTTACCCCTTCCTTTAATCGTTGTGTGTGTGTGCACGTGCTTCGTTTTTATTTTACAAAAAAAAAAAAAAAATACAAAAAAAATGCATCAATATACATCTCGTGCATACATTTAAAATTCTTCAAAAACTTCGTTTTACTCGTAAAAAGAATTTTAGAGACCGCACACTACTCGCACCGTCGGCCTCTGCTATACACCGCACTCTACTCACACCACTGCCTCGAGCACCGCACGCTACGCGCACCGCCGCGGATACACTCGCACACTACAACCCTCAACCCGGAGTGGTCTCAGTTGCAACTGCTAGGTCTTCCTAGGCCTCTCGGACGCGCACGGGATCATTCCAAACATCCCATCCTAGCCAAGCGTCAACCCCGCACGTTTGAGTCTTGAGTCACACTCGTCCGTACTCGGTTGGTTTTTTACCTGCCCGTGTCATACGCCGGATACATATACCATGCCGGCCATTTTTCTCGAGTCAAGGCTCGGAACTCAAGATCCTTTGCGCAAGCTTAAAGTGCGATGAAAGGTCATGCTAAAATCTCGACTCCGATCTTGATTTCCGAAGCTACACCTGCATCGATGTTCCGCCCCGGATATACATCCATGCTCGCAATGACACCATGTCATCACGCCTTGATACGTCGCCATGACAATATGACCATCCAACGCCTAACGTCACTGCATCCCTTGCGCAAGCAAGGTAAAGAGAGGTCATGCCGAACTCTTGACTTGATCTTGACTTAGTGGCCGGCTCGGTTCACTATTCACATGGCTAACGCATCAAAACGAACATGACAAAGCTCGGTCCTTAGGTTCGATTTTTCTTTAGGCCGGTGGAAACCGCTTGCACTATAGGACCCTCGCCTGGGCCGTCCCACCCCGGGATGTCGAAATACGTGTGCAAAACGAGGGGCTTATAGCCGCACGTATGGTCTCCATCGACCCAGGATCTAGCATAGTTGCGAAAACAAGAGCAATCTTTTCCAACCTACCTAGGATTCTCGAGAAAACATGTTTTAAGTAAATTAAAACAACAAAAAAAATCAAAAAATAAAAGAAACGGAAACCACAAGCCACGTGAGCTTTCACCCTTTTATCCCGTCATGTCATTCCCGTGTCTAAACCTTGCCCGTCACCCTCCAAATAACCGAGAGTGGTTGAGAATACCCGGAAGCCGCCTTTTCAGATCGAGGTCACAAGGTCCGATAGCCCTTCCAGCTCAACGGTCCGCACCATCCGATACTCCCCATGACGGATCAACAGATAACAGTGAGGGAAACGGAACCCCGCCACTAAGGAACCTCCAGACAATGGAGGAGGTGCCGCGAGCCTTCGAAACCATCAAGAAGCGCCAAGAGGAACAAAGCAAGCTCGGATCGTCGACACCTTGCGTCTTCGAGGAACAGCTTGCAGCTTCCCAACCCGACGGAACCTTTGTTCTCATAGAGGATTTAAGATATACCGGCTTCCCAGGTTTCCATGCTATCAAGCAGTCCCGCCTCCGCCAAGCTACGAGATCCCGAACGCAAAGCGCTCTCGCTCAAAGCTCCTCAGCTGGGCCACAGCCGCAGCTCCGACATTCGCCAAGACGCCTCGGGCTTCCTTGCTGCACATCAAGCTTTCGCATTCAACAAAGACACATACGTGCTCGCTCCCGCCGTATCCCAATGCATCTCGGTATCCCCAGGATTCAATCCTTTACCTCTATACGAGCCTCGCAACCACAATCAAAAGTCCCCATTCTTACCAGTGGACAGGCATCCCGAGCGGATATCCCGACATCTCAAGCTTGCCACCCGCTAGCCTCGCCAATTGGGGCTAACGAATCATTTCCCTCAGCCTCCCAAACACAACCCTTACTGACTCCGGCAATCACGCCTCAACTTCAACACCCTGTGGCCACGGGTTGGTATACACTCAACTACCTCCCCAAGACTCCCGAATGGCGATCCCATCGCCCAATCCACCTCCATCTTCGGTTTCCGCGTCCCCGAAACGGTAACCCCACCTCGCATGCAGTCCGATCCTCACATGGCCCGGGCCGATTGAACAAATGAAAGACATGCAAGGCAAGCTAGCTAGTTCCTAAGGACTCCCTCCCGCCTACCGATCCGAACAAAGTGGTCCCTCTCCTCCAAAGTTCAGATGCCGAAATGGAAAAGTTTGACGGACAATGTAATGCCCAAAAACCCACATCGACACCTACGTCCCGGGTATGAGAGCCAAAGGGGCAACCCTCAACAGATGGCAGATCATTTTCAGCATTCCTCAAATCCACAAAGACTAAGGTGGTTCCTCAATGTGAAGGCGTAAAACCGCTCCACATGGGATCGATCATATTGAAATCTTCGGGAGAAGTACCGCGCCAATCTTGAATGGGAAACAAACCGCCATGACCCGCAAGCCACCGAACAAAAGGATGACGAACCAAAGGGCGAATTCTACAAAAGATGGAACTGGAAGCTAAGCGAGATAATGGATCCACTTTCCAAAGAAGAGCAGATGGACATCTTCCATTCCCGCTCAAACCATCTTTGAGGACCTTGATCGCCCACCATTTCTATCCGGATCTCCGTGCTACGGTCAACGCCGGACAAAGTTTGAAAAGACTCTGAGTCTTCAAAAGGCAACAAAGAACCCTCGCCTCATCTTACCGCTTATCGAACAAACTCCGGCAACTTCAACTCCCCGCCCCGACCAAAGGAAAGGAAGCAACCGGAACAATGCACTACATTCGTAACTGAGCTCAAGTAAACCGCGATCAAGCAGCCCCAAAGAATAACAATCCCCCTCGCTTCCTACAGCTCCAAAGATTTAGATAACCTGGAAATGCCCTCGGGTCAAGTATTTGAAGCTTCGGTGAAACGAAATCTTCTCAAACCACTCGAGAATTTCCAACCGAAGACTCTCAAACCCAACATGGATATGAGCAAGCACCGCGCCTTCCACAACTACCCCGCCACACCACCGACAATTGCTTCTGTGCTCAAGCAGGTGGTCCAGTGGGGCTCATCGAGGAGGGAAAATTGGAACGCCCTCGTGGTCCCAATACCATCGGAAATCCATTCCCACCTAACGACAGTGGTAAACTCAATAGCTGCGGACGAAACTCCAAGCGAGAGCAGCACTCCCCGCAATTTCCGGAAACCGTCAAGATGCCGTCCCGCTATGATCGGGAGCGTGAAACAAGAGTCAAAAGGTCTCGTGACCGGGAATTCCGACAAGAACGCCCAAGGGCCACCGTCTCCCTACGATCTTTGCCCCAGCCAAGGCATACAAATGGATGGATCGAACGTTCCCGTACGAGACCGAGTCCAACGGTAGCACGGGAAGCGGTTTAGCCTTCACAGACGATGACTTGCCAATATGTGAGAATCGGCACAACGAAGCCCTCCTCATCCTCATAAAGATAGAGATGTTCTTCCTCCCCGAACGTCTTGATTGATAACGGCTCCGCAGCCAACATCATCGCTTTAAGCACATTGGAAACGACTCCGCATCGACCGTTCTCTCGATAAGGCCTTCACCTCGGGTAATCCGAGCCTACGACTCCACCGCACGACCAATCGTAGTGAGTCATCAATTTGAGGATCCAATTCGACGCATAACTCTGGAGTCTCAGAGTTCCAAGTCGTGGAAATCAAACCAACCTTTCTCTCGTTTGTTTCGGGACGGCCTTGGATACATCGATGAAAGCAAGATCATCTACTCTTCACCAATGCGTGAAATTCATCAATGCCAATGGAGCGATCGAAGTGATCCGCGGAAGCAAGGCAATGGCAAGTGCTTCGTCGCGAAGCTGGGCGACCAAGAAGGTCCCGACATGACCGAATACTCTTCCCCAGATGATTCTCCTACCCTGTCCCGCTACGAAGTGGATCCTTACATCCACGCTCTGAGCCGCAACGAGCTAGAAATCGAAGAACTCATGGGACAGGATGACAACTCTGACATATGCGACTGTGAAGAATGCTTGAGAGAGGATCAAGAGATGGATGCCCTAATGGAGATTGATCGAGGAGTAGACCCTTACTTCGCCGAAAACCCTCTTGCAACCGGCTCATCACCGATCCCCTAAGACAAGACAACCCCTCTAGCCGACACTCCTCGGATCTTACGGGACAGCCATCACAGCCTAGTTCAATTCAACATTCCTGTCCGACCTGGACGAACAATGGCGCAACCTCCTCCAAGGTTTAATCGTGGAAGGAGATATAGCATGTCCGCTCGAATCGTACATTGTAAACGTCGTCCAAGCAAAGATCCTGCATAAAGAAGGCAGATTCTATGAAAGTGATCAACACGCAAGAATCCACTCCGACCGCCGAATGCTTCGCCTCCTAGAAGTAGCCCTCGCGACTTCTATCATCAAAAACCCCAAGGACCGGTGGCAACACTAATGGAGGGACATCATCGTGAGCAGCCTAAAACTTCCGCGATCCGGGTTTGAAATCGAACCGCATGCAAGCTACTTTCCGGACTCATGCCAAGGGAAGATTGGCCACCGGGAATCCAGCAAGACTACTCCCTGTAGAGCCACACCTATCCAAGAGTAATGAAGCCTCGGTCCAATCCCTCGTCGCCTATAGTCTAGCTTCGAGTCTTGTTGTCTGTGTATTCACATCTTTTGTGTCTTTTGACGGCTTTACGCCCGACGATTGTGAATCTTTGATCTACAATGTACAGCCTTCACGCTTTCAATAAAAGGTCCGACCTTCCTAAAAAACCCATTTCATCGCATCTCTAACAAATGATGACATTAACTAATCAAAACAGTTAAATTCATCTATACAAAAGGCAAACACATTAATTAAATAAATGCATCAAGCAAACATTTAAGCATGTTGTCAAACGAGAGAAAACCGGCCCAAGCCGCCGAGAAGGTTTTAATCACAACGATTTGCAAGATTGCTGAAGGGCGGCCAAAGAGACGCAAGTCCGACGCCATTTCCAAAGACAAACCAGCATCTTCCCACACCTCAAGAGCGGGAAACCACCTTCATGAACAAGGAAGACCCACACACGTAAGGGATCAAAACCAAGAGCATCATGGCCCTAAAACGCCTTGCCTCTCACTTCGTCATCCTCGGGGATATGTTATACAAGAAACGCTACCACGGGCCACTCGTACGCTGCGTCAGCCAAGAAGAAGCAAGCAAGTTCATGAACGAAGTCCACAACGGGGCTTGCGGTCCCCACATGAATGCCAGAGCCCCGATGCAAATCATTCTCGTGATGGGCTACTACCGGATCTCCATGGAGGCAGATTGCATCCACTTTGTCCGAAGCCGCGACAAGTGCCAACGGTTCTCCAACCTCAATCATCTACCTCCCCACGATCTCTACCGCATGACTCACACCTTGGCCCTTTGCCACTGGGGAATTGACGTCATCGGGAAAATCGCTCCGCCAGCAAAGAATCGGTCACGAGTTCATCTTAGTAGCCATCGACTACTTCACCAAATGGGTCGAAGCCAAGTCCTACAAGGTACTCACCTCCAAGAAGGTCGCGCATTTCCTCAAAGAAAACATCATCTGCCAGTACGGCATCCCAAATGAGGTCATATCGATAACGGCTCACACTTCGAAGGGGAATTCGATGCATCGCCGGCCGAATTCAAGATCACACGTCACAAATCTTCTCCCTACCGGCCACAAACAAACGGCGCCGTGGAAGCAAAGAAACAAAACCTCGAACGGATCATCCGAAAATGACCACCCGAGGACGAGATTGGCCCGAGAAGCCGCACCTTGCACTTTGGGGCTACCGCACATCGCCGTAATGCCTCACGGGAGAAACTCCATTTGCCCCGACATACGGGATGGAAGCAGCCCTTCCCATCGAGCTAGAAATTCCCTCACTCCGAGTGCCGCTGAAAATGACATCAACGAAGTCGAATGGCTCCGAAGCCGACATGACGAATTGGCTCTGCTAGACGAGCGACGACTAAAGGCCATGGAACACGTCCGAGCCTATCAAAGCAGGATGGCTAGAGCTTTCGACAAGAAAGTCAAATCCCGAGACATCGTGGAAGGTGACCTTGTACTCAAAGAAAAGCCTCCCACTCAAACCAACCCACCGGGAAAATGGGAACCCACATGGATCTGGCCCTTTCGTGGTTCAAAAGATCTTCTCCTGAGGCGCCATGAAGCCGATGCACCTAGACGGCAATCCCTTCATGAATCCAAATAACTAAGCAAACTTCGCAGATACTTCGCCTGAAGAAGAACAGCTGCATCTCTTGGCACTCCATGTAGTGCCGAACTACGTTGCAGACCTGAGCCCTCTAGTCCGGGGGAACGTAGGCAACCTTAATTGGTCCGGTCTAAAAATACACAAAAAAGTCAAAAGTTTGAATGTCAATCAAGACCTCCATCAAGCTACGCACTTTTCAAGAAACACGCCCCAGCAATCACCTTGACCAAGTCAAACGACGGCGGCAACATCCAAGGACATCCGAGGGTCACTCAAAGATCAAACGATCGACTCATGCCTCGCTCTGCCAAGTGGGCTTGTCTTCACCCTCACGCGCTTCAAAAAAAAAAAAAAAAAAAAAAAAAGAGAGCCCGAGCAAGGGTTCACAAAAAAAAACAAAAAAAAAGAGAGCTCGAGCAAGGGCTCACAAAAAAAAGAGAGAGCTCGAGCAAGGGCTCACAAAAAAAAACAATAAACAAAAAGCTCAAGCGTAAGCCGCAAAAGAGGTCAAGAGCCCGACGCCAACAAGCGGCAAGGAAGCTACGAAAAGACCGTCAAAACGACTTGTCAGGGAGCATTCAACCTCTCGCCCAAGCACAAAGCCTCAAAGCAAGGGGATTGCCGTCATGGCCTGCCGCTTCACCCACAAATGCAATGTAAAAGTCCAAGGACGGACGCCGACAAAGCGCACAATGTAAGCAAAGGCAAACAAGAGATCTTGCGTCTCGACAAAGCTTTAAAAGTAAATCACAAATCACTAACGGTTACAACATTTCTTGATGAGTTCAAGCACGGTCTACTCTCAAGTTCACAACATGCTAAAAGACATTTTAATACATTTAACTAATAATGTGTTTGCAATGCAATGAATGGATACTCTAGTGAGGTCATTCTGAGCCGTCTCGCGCTTGTCCCCTCGCCATTCTTTCCTTTCTTCCCTCGTCCCCGGCGAGTCTTCTTTCGCTCCACGTGAACCAACTCGTCTCTCGCCTCCGAGATCCGGGGTCCTCCCCGTAGTCAAATAATCCAAGTAGCTCTCAGTGGCTTCATTCGCCCGTGCTTCGGCTCGGATCTCCTCCCCGCGAGCCCGCAAAAGAGGACCTCTCCCCGTCAAGGCGCCTGGTCAACTCTAGTCTCGTAGTCAAACAAAGTGTCTCCCGTCACATCCAAAGGGTCGACTGTGCTTCGGAACTCCTAAGGCAATAGCTACTACGGCAACCGGTCCTGTAATCGCTACACGCCCGCTTCTCCAAGACCACTGGGACCGCCCAACACGCCGCTCATACTGTGCCGTGTACCGAGTCGTCAATACGACGCTCCCCGACGTCCTAAGGAGTACCACAGAGGGAAAGCGGAATACTTCCATACCCTCGTAAAATACAAGAAGGCACCCGAAGCCGCCATACGTAAAGGAACTACCTCCGCAGTAGCAAGGTCATCCTGCACCCAACAAAGGCTCCCCGCTTCATCCCAAACCGCCGGAAACAAGCGACGGAATATAGAAGGAGGACCAAGACAAACCTCGGAACTCGACAACGTAGGACCCTTCCCGCAAGACCCTCCCCGGTCTCAATCCTCCAAGGCGGAACCCACCAAATGGATCCGACGCGCACTGCCGTGCCATCCATCTCTCCCAAAGTGATCGATCCATATCCAACACAAGAGGTCGCTGAGCAAATGACCACTAAGGGCAAACGACGCCTGAGCTCTGACATGGCCCGAAGTCTCTCTCGCAGCCCACAAGGTGAGCAAAGCGGGCTTCCCCTCTCATAAAACGATCCTGCCGCTGACGGCCGATACCATAAAGAGTCTCCCCCAAGACCAACGGGACAATATCCTCTCCACACGCAAGTGCCCTACCACATCTAGCAAAGCGCCATCACAAATGCCAAGGGAACCGACTGTAAAAGCGCCGCCATCACGCACAAGGCAAATACATCCCAAGAGACGTCACTCGCCATCAACTACGAACCGCTCCCAGCCTCGAAATGCTCGATATGACCCGAATCAAGGATCATGCCCGCACTTCTTCCAACGAAGCACGAAGAAAGCTCGCAAGCTTCACGCGCACCGCAGACCATCAATCAAAGGAAGCGAGATGGTCTCCACCTCCTGGCCCCTCCAATCAAAGCCCGAAAATCCTCAAAAGCTGGGCACCATTTCCCCAAAGAACAAAGCATAAAGCCACTGCCCTCAAGAAACCTTGCTCCAAACCGCCTAAACACCGGCCAAAGCCATTCCCGCAAACATACACTACCCACAAATGCACTCTCACCACGTGGCATGCACAAAAATATAATAATAATAGCAACCATTTCTAGGACAATTCCTGAATCACAAAATTGACATTACATCTTAAAATAAAATGCCGTTGCCGTGCAAATACAAGTGTTTTATTACAGTACCCATAAATGTCTCGTTGCTAAACAAAAAAAGAGGGATATGAAAAGAGGGAAAGCAAATGAATACTAATCGTAATCTCAAGCATCATCATCCTCACCGAGGTCCTCCAAAGAAAAGTTTCTGCATCCCAACAACTTCGCCTGGCGTCACATCCCTCGCTGCCGAATACCGAGCACCCGCTCGGAGGCTCCCACGAAAAGTACTGTAAGGATCAAATCCGCGAAAGGATCAAAGAAAGAAGGCTCGAGGAACCCTCACTCCCGTGCGCCATGCGCGAGGCACGAACCGATAAAAGGGCCGCCCTCGAAGGCCCCGTGAGCCTCCCGAAGATGTCCCGCATCCATGCTATGCCGCCCCTCAAAGGTCCCTCTCGCCGTGCTCCGCCGGCTCTAGGCGGAGGAACGTCTACCGAATGCCTCAAGGCATAGGCTCAGACGCTGCACACGACGCGAAGACCTAAGCAGATATCTTCGGCCATCTTCTTCGCAAACGACCTCATCGCCACGTAACGGCGAGTCAGCAAGATATCATAGGCTTTCCCCTGGACTCGCACCAACAAGCAAACAAGGAAACGCTCAAGAATACGCTTATACTCAACAACAAAAAGAGAAAAATACGTAAAAGATGCCAAGATGGAAAAGAGTCCGCACACTCACCGATCTATCTGGGTCCACTCAGTATGCAAGCAGTGAGCTCGCTCCAACGGGTGCGTACACCTCCTTCCTCGATTCGCCCCCGCGGACGCACGTGATATCCGGTCCCGCATCGGAACCTCGGGAGCTCGCGGCCAGCCCTCTCTCCCGCGCGCACACTGGGCGTCCCTCGCCTTCCTCCTCACGAAGGCCCCGTATCCTCTCCATACAAGATGAACTCCGCGCCGACACCGCCAAGGTACTCTCTCGAAATCGAGCACGTCCATGTCTCGGAATCAAGCATCCCAAAGTGGAGGGTCCCTCGGAGCCACGGGAAGCACACCGGGGCCACGCCGCGAAGACCCGCTCCCCGTGATACATAACATCGCAGTCAAGCCCCGCAAAGATCTTCCGCTGCGTCACCCCTGGAGCCCTCAAACTCATCTCCCTCATACCGAGCCCACGGAACAAAACGAACCCTCCGGCTACCCTCTCCGTACGCTTCCCGCACATCCCCGTAGGCGATGCGGTGAGCTTCCCCGCTGGGTCCTCCTCTTCTCGCCGTACGAGCCTGCAAATTTCAAAGATACAGTAGGCACGCAGCTAATGCCCCAGGATCTCTATCCCACGGGAAGCACTCGGAAAACCTCATAAAACCACACCGCGACAAAAACGTAGAAGGCTCAGCAAGTAAAAGACAATGGAGAAATAACAGATCAAGCTAAATCAAAAACAAAGAATAAACTCATACCTCCAGAGCAAAGACAAACACAAAGCCACGAATCGGCAACACCCAGCCTAAACCGGTCCAATCTGCGTGACTCAAGAACCGGCCGTCGCCGTAAGACCGGTCCTCGCCCACTTCAACGGCACAACCACGGGCCGTCGGGCCGTAAGACCGGTCCTCGCCCACTTCAACGGCACCAACCACCGGCCGTCGCCGTAAGACCGGTCCTCGCCCACTTCAACGGCAATTCAACCATCGGCCATCAAACGTAAGACCGATCCTCGCCCACTTCAACGGCAATTCAATCACCGGCCATCAACGTAAGACCGGTCCTCGCCCACTTCAACGGCAATTCAATCCCCGGCCATCAACGTAAGACCGGTCCTCGCCCACTCCAACGGCAATTCAACCACCGCCCGCTCAACGGCAATGCAAGAAGGAGCCAACACCTCCCAGCACGAATCCCAAGGCACAAGACGCCTCCAAACGCTCAACGACAACTCAACCACTGGCCCTCAAAAGAGGTCCGAAGTCATCTTCCCAACAAGTCAAAGGGAAGTCGTACAAGACTGCATATCCCCAGCATCTGCCATCATCCTTGCCCACTCAACGGCAAAACAAGCACAAGAAGGAGCCAACACCTCCCAGCACAAATCTCAAGGCACAAAACGCCTCCAAAATGCTCAACGACAACGCAAGCACCGGTCATCAAAGTAAGCCCGACATCACCTTCTCAGCAGGAAGAGCCCCTACAAGGCCCCAATGACCCCCAACGGATGAACACCGGCAGTCATCATAAGTCCACCCTTTTCCCCAACAGACAAAGCGTGAGCCAATCGCACTTCTCACATCTCAAGGCAGCCATGCCTCCACCACCGCCGCCAGAAGACGATTCAAAGTCCTCCCACGTGGCACCAACCGCCGCCAGAAGACGATTCAAAGTCCTCCCGCGTGGCACCAACCGCCGCCAGAAGACGATTCAAAGTCCTCCCGCGTGGCACCAACCGCCGCCAGAAGACGATTCAAAGTCCTCCCGCGTGGCACCAACCGCCGCCGTAAGACGATTCAAAGTCTCACGCGTGGCACCAACCGCCGCGTAAAACGATTCAAAGTCCTCCAACAGGGCACCAACCGCCGCCGTAAGACGATTCAAAGTCCTCCCGCGTGGCACCAACCGCCGCCGAAGACGATTCAAAGTCCTCACGTACGGCGCAACCACATTCGAAGACGATTCAAGTCCTCATCACTACCTCCAAACTCGGAAGGCTTTAAACCACTCACCCGGAGATCAGTATAAATCACCCAAACTACTACCTCCAAATTCTAAGGCTTTAAACCACTCACCGGAGACGATAAATCACCAAACTACTACCTCCACCCTAAGGCTTTAAACCACTCAAAGCCGGGAGACTCGTATAAATCACCTAAACTACTACCTCCAAATGAAGGCTTTAAACCACTCACCGGGAGATCGTATAACCGCCCAAACTACTACCTCCACTCTAAGGCTTTAAACCACTCATCTCGGAGACCGTATAAATCACCAAACTACAATCCCCAGCCCTAAGGCTTTAAATCACTCGGTCCGGAAGACCGTATAAACCTCCCAAATCATTATCCCCGCCCTAAGGCCTTAAACCACCCGATTAGGAAAATCGTAAAATTTCCACCCCAGACACCACCACGTCCTCACAATTGACCCTCGGCGGTCACCACATCTTAGGACACCACCACGTCCTCACAATTGACTCCTGGCGGTCACCACATCCCAGACACCACCACGTCCTTACCACCGACCTCTGCGGTCACACAACACTTCGTGGCACCACCACGCCCACACGCACTCACAAATTCACGACTCCGAACTACGACTGTGCTTGATTCCCGCCAGGGATACGTAGGAATCCTATCACAGGGTCCAGCCATCGACCCATGCGGCCACCCAGACACCACCACGTTCCTACAATTGACTCTGCGGTCACTCACATCCCAGACACCACCACGTCCTTACCACCGACCTCTGGCGGTCACACAACACTTCAGTGGCACCACCACGCCCACATGCACTCACAAATTCACGACCCGAACTACTTTACTGAGGCTTGATTCCCGCTGTGGATACGTAGGAATCCTATCACAGTGGTCCACTTATCGACCTAAACGGGCCACACAAAAGGACACCACCACGTCCTCACATTGACCCTCACTGGCCACTTCTCCCAAAGACGCGATCCAGCATTAGGACTTATCTTACTACGACCCCACTTCTTTCATAAGTGACGCGTCGAGGGGCTTCGTAAGTACCCCAACTGATCACCCCCTTTCAAACACACACGGAAACACCGCAGACTCATCCACGTTAGCCTCGAGACCTTCTCACTCAAAACCCTCTCAAAACCCTCTCAAACCCCCAACCAAACCAAAGCGAGGAGCCTTTTCCTCGGGGATAAAAAGGGACAAAAGGACCTTTTAGGAATTTTCAGAAATCGTAAAGCAATTAAGGTCCGTACGGACCTCTTTGTTTCAATGATTACATGAATCCCCTTTAAAGTCCACAATATTCCTCAAATCCTGGAAATGATTACTTCCCTCGCAGAGTTGGTCCGCAGATTTTTGATGTGCAAGATGGTCCGTGACGGACCTTATTGCTCGGGAACACCATCATTCCGTAATATTCTCCATCATTGCGCATTCCTCAAATCGAGGAAATCCAAAATTCGGATAACCAAGGTCCGTACGACCTCTTGCTCCGAAATTTTTACTATAAATAGAGGGCTTCCCTCCTCATTTTCACACACCTCCCTCTTCTCTCTTCCTCCCTTAGCCTTCCGGCTCCCCTCTAAGTCCTCTGAGGCACTCCCGCCCTTTCTATCCTTCCGAGGCCTTCCGAGCTCCTCGCGGTGCTCCGAAGCCTCCCGAGCGCTCCCGAGACGCTCCCGCTGCCCCGAGGCACTCTCGAGGTACTCGAGGCCCCTCGTGGTACTCCGAGGCCTCGTCGGTCTTTCCACGGTGTCCCGCTCTTTCCGAGTCAAACCGACGATCCCAAACCACGCCGAAACCCCGTCGAGTGACTCCCGCCACCACAACGCACGCCGAACCTCTCGCCCGAGTGATCCCGACGATCCCCACGCACGCCGAACCTCCGCCCGAACGCGCAGCCGCAACCTCAACTCACGCCGAAACTCGTCCCCATGGACAACCGCATCTCCCGAAGCAATCCCGATCCGTACCGAACGCTACTCCGACCTCAAACACCATTCCCACGAAGACAGACGCGAACCAACATTGGTAAGGCTTCCTTCCATTACTATTTCAATACATTTTCATACATAGCATACAATGTAGACATCCGATACAAAGATGCATTTTTAAAAGCACACACACACACACACAACATTTAAAGGATATTAGGTATCCGAAAGACTCGTTTACGAGGCTACTTCGGTGAGCTCTAATATTCTAATATTCTCTTCCCGAGGAGTCATCTCGACTTCCGAACTCAAAATCTCATCACACAAAAAATGCTTTTAAAATTATCTTTAAACTGATGCCCTTTTTCAATGTTTTGGGCTTAATAAAAATGGCGTGGCGACTCTACAAATGCGAAAACAAACGGCGAGACACCTCCAACGCGAAAGATGCCAGATGCCGGGGCCGCGAGGCCTGCTCGGATCCGGGTAATTTCAGGATCCTAAAGCTCCCATTCTGTTGGGGAGGCCATTTATGTCTACGGCTCATACTAAGTTGGATGTTTCCAACGGATTCGACTATGGAGTTTGATGGGGATTTAATGGAGTTCAACATTTTTGACTCCAATAAAGACCCTAAGGTCGTTCATGGTTTATGTTTCATGGGTGTAGCTGATCCAAGGTAGAGGATGTCCAAGGCTCAGTGGGATGATGATGTAAAATGGGTTGAAAATACCGGCGGTAAAACATGGACCAAGAAAGGTGAAGAATCTTCCCGAGCACCGAAAGCATGCATTTGGAGGTGAGGAAGAAGTTGATGATGTTTAGTGGTCCGATGGAGACAGAGAAGCATGGAGGTTTCGAGCACGATGAACAAAAAGACTAATGAGGTTTATGCATATATTCGAGCTCAAACTGGATGGAGTGTGCACTAATGAGGTACCATTTATTCCCTTACGTTTAAATTGTCCTTATTTTTTTAGTTTAAGCGTGGGAGAAGGATTTGTAGTTGTATAGTATGCATTTTTCATTCTAGATAGTTAGTTTTTCTTTAAAAAAAAAAATCTTGAGCCATATGCTATGCGCCGGGGCTTACCCGGCATTTGGTCTAGCTAAAGACGGTAAAGAAGGGCGGCACGGAGGCAACCCGGAAATTTCTTGTTTTTGTCTTTGTTATATTTCTTTTTACTTATATATTTATGTGGAATCGGTGCTACCGAGGTATTTTTGTGTTGTGGTGTCAGGCAGAAAAGCATGGAGAGGGAAGCAAAAACATCTTTGGGGACGCTCTTGGGCATGTTTTGTTCATAAAAAAAAAAAATTGAAAGTCGTGCGCACGCCCTACAGGGCCATGCGCCCGCCTCAAAGACAAGACATGGGGCCAAATTCTCAACCAAGCTACGGGTCTTCGTGCACTCGCCCTGCACTTCTCCATGCGTACGCCTCAATTTCTTTAAAAAAAAAAAAAAAAGGGCCCGTAAAAAATAAAAATTGAGGCCCGTTAAAAAAAAAAAAAAAAAAAAAAAAGCAAAACAAAATGATTTTGAGACGAACGAAAGTGGACCAAACCTCCCGCCCCAAAGCTCGGCCATGGCAATTTTGGCCGACCAAAATTCCCTGTAGCACCTGTGTTCAATTTTCCAACCCCACTCTCTTACTTCCAAGTCAAATGCAATTCAACCCTTCAACCTCCATCTCTTGCAAGCTTAGTCCATCTTTCTCCCATAATTCCACTTTTGCCCCTAAACTTTCAATCCAAGCTTTGGTCCCTACTTTCCCTAAATTTTCATTTTAGCCCCTATACATTCCAATCTCTAGAAAATGGGCCATTATTCACCCATAATCAAGAATAATTGGGAGCACAGCAATACAGGTCCACGGGACCATCATTTTCGGCCGCCGTAGTAGTTCCTGAAGGTATCCCTACCCCTTTCTTACTTATTTTGTACTTTTTGTGATGCATACGAGACTATGCATTGTTTAGTGACGGGGGTAAGGTTTGTATATTTCTTTTTATTTGTATATTTGTTTTTCGTGATTCTTTCTTGAAAAAAAAATTGAAAAAAAATTAAAAAAAAAATAATAAGAAAAAAATAAGAAAATAAAAAAAATAGAGATGCTAAGTGAAACCCGAAAGGGCACTTAGGCAAAAGGTGAGGTTTTGAGATGTATTATCATTTATTCACCTGCTGGCGCTATAAGGGTGATTTTGGAGTCTCGGGTTAGGATTTTCATACTGTGTAGTGAGGCTCTGCTAGAGGTGATTAGGATAGAAACCCTCGTTCTTTCTTGGAGTAATAAGGGAGCGTTGGTGCTTTCACGAGGTAAGTTATGTCCTAAACAATTTCTAGGCATCAACTTCTTATTTTTACGAGGGCGAGAGTAGTGTGAGACTATGGGGGAAACTTAGGGCATTTTTAGTTCCCTTAAGCTTTTATGTGTGGGCCTTAGTCCGGATACTTTATTATTATGGGAGTTTGTATCGGGCTAAGGCAAATGACGTATATTTGATTTTCTGGAGTTATATGGGTGGCCGGAGTTTCTTATACTCCGAGTTGTTTGAGTTTGTCGACATTTGACTTGGAGGCTTAGAGGAGATTAAAGTGGGTCATTTTCTCCCATGCTACGCCTGATTAGACCGGGTGCTGTAGTAGGTTGGGATATTACTCGGTGGACAAGTAATGGTCTAAGCGTGGGAGAATTTGATGTGATGGATTTTGTATATATTATTTTCCTCATTTTCCTATGTGTTTTCATTCATTTTTGATGTACTTAGACTAGATTTAATGTAATTGGGGCATTATTTATCATTTGAGCTTTTATTGTAATCCGGGGGTAAAATAGTCGTTTATTTAGTTACTTTTCCGGATGTATTTTTTGTGAGCTTCAATGTCATGCCTTAAATATCAAGAATAGTCAAAGTCAACCGAAGCGGAGGAGTAGAGGTTCAAACTGCAAAGCAGCTGAGTTCGAGGGCCAGAATAAAATTATGAAAAGATGGAGTACCAAAGTGAAAAGCAAAGAAATTGGGAAACTAAGTCCGTACGTGAAGTCCAAGCTTGGCGTTGACCAAGGGAGGCAAGGTGCAAGGCGCTGTGAGTCACAAATCAAATGGACCCACTGGAGAAGTAAATTGATTTGTTTTTATTTTCTTTTTCGTTTTTTTTTTTCTTTATATAATTATTAGTTTAGGGTTTTTAGATTGGAGGAGTATATATACTCCTTTTAACATTATTTTTAGGGTTCATCTTGAGTTTTAATTTTTCCTAGAGAGAGTTGAACATCCATGGAAGCTTAAAATCCCTTGCTTTGGATTTGATTTCTTGAACCCCTTTTTATCAATTTGAGGTATTTTTCTTTTCAATCTATTTATCCCTATTCATAATTTTACTTGTATTTATTTTAGATTAATAACTAGGGTTTGTGGATTTGGCCAATTCACTAGTTCTTTTTATGAATCTTTGCTAGAATTTTCTATGATCGTGCGCTTGAAATAGCCCGGATCCGAGAAAGGCCTCGCGGCCCCAAGATCCGGCATCTTTCGCGTTGGAGTGTGTCTCGCCGTTTGTTTTCGCATTTGTAGAGTCGCCACGCCCGTTTTTATTAAGCCCAAAACATTGAAAAGGGCACCGCTTAAAGATAATTTTAAACCTGTTTTTGTGTGATGAGATTTTGAGTTCGGAGGTCGATGACTCCCCGGGAAGAGAATATTAGAATATTAGAGCTTCACCCGAGTAGCCTCGTAAAACGAGTCCTTCTGATACCCCTAATATCCTTTAAATGTTGTGTGTGCGTGTGCTTTTAAAAATGCATGTCAGATCGGATGTCTACATTGTATGCTATGTATGGAAATGTATTGAAATAGTGTAGGAAGGAAGCCTTACCAATGTTGGTTCGTGTCCTGCCTCTTCCGCCTGGGAATAAGTGTTTGAGGTCTGAGTAGCGTTCCTGCATGGATCGGGATTGCTTCGGAGGGACCGGTTGTCTCGCGGACAGAGTTTCGGCGAGCCGAGGTTGTAGGCCGCGTCCGGCAGAGGTTCGGTGCGGCGTGGGGATCGCCTGGATCACTCTGCGCAGAGGTTCTGGGCGTTGTGGTGGCGAGTCACTCTGCGTGAGTTTCGGGCGTGGTTTGGGATCGTCGGTTTGACTCGAAAGAGCCGGACACCGTGGAAAGACCAGGCAAGGCCTCGGAGTACCACGAGGGGCCTCGTAGTACCTCGAGAGTGCCTCTGGCAGCGGGAGCCGCCCCTGAGCGCCTGGGGAGGCTTCTGAGCACCACGAGGGGGCTCAAGGCCTGGGAAGGATCCGAAAGGGGCCGGGAATGCCTCGAAAGGACTTAGAGGGAAAGCCAGAAGGCCTAGTGGAGGAAGAGAGAAGGGGAGGTGTGTGAAAATGAGGAGGGGGAGCCCTCTATTTATAGTAAAAATTTCGAGCAAAGAGGTCCGTACGGACCTTCTTGGTTATCCAGATTTTGGATTTCCTCGATTTGAGGGAATCCGCAATGATGGAGAATATTCTCGAATGATGATGTCCCCCCACGCAGAAGGTCCGCATTTTGGAATCATCTTGCACGCAAAGAGGTCCGTACGGACCAACTCGCAGTGGAAGTCATC
The DNA here is from genome assembly GCA_022495995.1 of Adenophora triphylla var. japonica. Classification (NCBI taxonomy): domain Eukaryota; kingdom Viridiplantae; phylum Streptophyta; class Magnoliopsida; order Asterales; family Campanulaceae; genus Adenophora; species Adenophora triphylla. Next base: position 3,371 of record JAFEMH010004972.1, on the reverse strand, counting down.
ATTTCTTCCTGGATTTGAGGGAATATTGTGGACTTTAAGGGGATTTAGTAATCATTGAAACAAAGAGGTCCGTACGGACCTTAATTGCTTTTCCGATTTCCCCGAAAATTCCCAAAAGGTCCTTTTGTCCCTTTATCCTGCAAAGGCTCCTCCCTTGGTTTGGCTGGCCTGGAGAGGGTTTGCAGAGGTTTCTGAGTGAGAGAGGTCTCGAGACTGCGGGATGAGTCTACGGTGTTTCCCGTGTGTTTGAAAGGGGGTGATCTGGGATTGGGTACTTATGAAGCCCTCGACGACGTCACTTATGAAAGAAGCTGGGCCGCCGATAAGATAAGTGGTCCTAACTGGATCGCGTGCTGGGAGAGGAAGTGACCGTGTAGGGTCAAAGCGAGGACGTGGCGGTGTCCTTTGGGTGACCGTTTGTGTCAATAGGCTGGACCCCGTGATAGGATTCCTACGTATCCTCAAGGAATCAAGCCTCGGTCGTAGTTCGGATGCGCGGCGAAGAGCTTTGCGAATGCGGCGCGCGTGCGCCCGAAGTGCCGTGTGACCGCCGAGGTCGCGGTGCGACGTGCGTGGTGTCCTAAGATGCGGTGACCGCCGAGGTCAATTGTGAGGACGTGGTGGCGTCCCGGGATGGAAATTCTTACGATTTTCCTAATCGGGTGGTTTAAGGCCTTCCTGGCCGGGAGATGGAGCGAGGACTCAATCGTCTTTCCATCGGGCCGGTGCCACGCCGAGGACTTTCAATCGTTCGCCTGCGGCTGGTGCCACGCCGGGAGGACTTTGGAATCGTCATTCGGGCGGCGGGTGCCACGCCGGGAGGACTTTCAATCGTCATCCATGGCGTTGATGTAATGCGCGAGGACTTTGAATCGTCTTCTAGCCGCAATGTGCCACGCCGAGGACTTTGAATCGTCATCTGGGCGGGCGTTGGTGCCACGCTGAGGACTTTGAATCGTCATCCGGGCGGCTGCTGGTGCCACGCCTGAGGACTTTGAATCGTCATCCGCGGCGGCTGGTGCCACGCCGGAGGACTTTTCGAATCGTCATCCGGCGGCGGCTTACGTGATGCGGCGAGGACTTCAATCGTCTTCTAGCCGCAGCTTGATGTAATGCGCGAGGACTTTGGAATCGTCTTCTAGCCGCATTGTGGAGGCTGGCCGCCTTGCAGGCTTCGAGAGGCGTAGATGCCTGTGTTTTTGCCTCGTTGAGTAGAAGACTGGACTTACGTACGATCGCGCGGTGCGCTGGCCGCTGGAAGGGCAAGTGACGACTACCATGATTGCTTCCCCGCTTGGCATTTTGGAGGCGCTTCGTGCTCGGGGACTCAGCACGGAGGTGTTGGCCTTCTTGTGCTTGTGTTGCCGCTGAGCGGGCAAGGATTTATGGTCGTGTGGCCGGGACATGCATCAGATGACTTCCTTTCGACTTGTCGGGGAGGAGCTCTGCCACTTTCACGGCTTGCTTGCGCCGCCGTTGGGGGCTAAGTTCGGCTTACATCCGACCGCCGGTGTTGAATTGTCGGGGATGCGTGGCCTCGTAGGGCCCTTTCCGTTGGGAAGATGACTTCTGGACTTCCTTCGGTGGCCAAAAGCGGCCGAAGTTGTCGTCGAGCGCTCTGGAGGCGCTCTCAGGCCTCGAGCATTCTCAGGCCGGGAGGTGTCGTCTTCGAATTGCCGCTGCTGGCGTCTTGGGAGGCGTCTCGTGCCTGGGACTCGTGGCTGGAGGTATTGGCTCTTATCGAATTGCCGCTGAGCGGGCGGTGGTGGTTGACCGCCGGAGTGGGCGAGGACCGGTCTTACGCCGACTGGCCTGGCCGATTTGCCGTTGAAGCCGGCGAGGTCCTGGCTCTTACGCTGACGGCCGTGGTTGAATTGCCGTTGAAGTGGGCGAGGTCCGGGTCTTACGCTGACGGGCCGTGTTGAATTGCCGTTGAAGGGCGAGGTCCGGCTCTTACGCTGACGGCGCTGGTCAATTGCCGTCCAGCTGGCGAGGTCCGCTATTTACGCTGACGGCGGTGATTGAATTGCCGCTGAAGCTGGCGAGGTCCGGTCTTACGCTTTGACGGCCGGTGGTTGATTTGCCGCTGAAGCGGGCGAGGTCCGGCCTTACGCTTGACGGCCGGTGGTTGAATTGCCGTTGCTGGGCGAGGTCCGGCCTTACGCTGACGGCCATGGGTGGTTGAATTGCCGTCGTGAAGTGGCGAGGACCGGTCTTACGTTGACGGCCGTGCTTGAATTGCCGTTGAAGTGGGCGAGGACCGGCCTACGCCGACGGCCGGTGGTTGAATTGCCGCTGGAGTGGCGAGACCGGTCTTACGCCGACGGCCGGGATTGAATTGCCGCTGAGCTGGGCGAGGATCGGTCTTATGCTTCACGGCCGCTGAATTGCCGAGCCGGGCGAGGACCTGGTCTTACGCGATGGCCGGGATTGAATTGCTGAAGTGGGCGAGGACCGGTCTTACGCTGACGGCCGGTGGTTGAATCACCGTTGGACCGGTTTAGCCGGTGTTGCGCTCTTGGCCTCGTTTTGACTTTTCTCCGGAGGTAACGAGTTTATTGCCGTTTTTTTTTGATTTAGCAACCTGTTATTTCTCCATTGTTTGTGACCGAGCCTTCTTTTTTGTCACAAAGGTGTGGTCTTACGAGATCTTCCAATGCTTCCTGGATAGAGATCCGGGGGTTGTGTTACGCATCCCGCTATGCCGGGCCGGGGCTCATGTACGGCGAGGAGGACCAAACAGGGGAAGCTCACCATCGCCTACGGGGATGTGCAGGAGCGTCTGGAGAGAGATAGCCGTGAGGGGTTTGTCTTGTTCCCGTGGACTCGGTATGAGGGGGATGAGTTTGTGGGGCTCCCGAGGGGACAGCGCAGCGGAAGATGCTGCGGGGCTTGACTTGTGATGTCGCGTATCCTGGGGGAGCGGGTCTTCCGGGCAAAGATGGCCCCGGTGTGCTTCCCGTGGCTCCGAGGGGCCCTCCCTTTGGGATGCTTGATTCCCGGGACATGGACGTGCTCGATTTCGAGAGGTACCTGGGCGGTGTCGGCGCCGAGGAGTTCATCTTGTATGGAGAGGAGTACGGGGCCTTCGTGAGGAGGAAGCTGAGGACGCCGCAGTACTGGGCGCGGAGAGAGAGGCCGGCCCGCAGCTCCCCTGCAGGTTCCGATGCCGGACCGGATTTCACGTACGTCCGCGGGACGGATCGAGGATGAGGGTGTCTCAGACCCATTCCGAGCAGCTCCCGCCGCATACAGAGCGGACCCCGATAGATCGCGTGGAACAGTGTGCCGACTCTTTTCCATCTTGGCATCTTTTCTCGTATTTTTCTCTTGTTGTCGAGTATAACCGTATTGCCGAGCGCTTCCTTGGC
>JAFEMH010004971.1:0-183577 GCA_022495995.1 Adenophora triphylla var. japonica | reverse complement strand
CGCCTATAGTCTAGCTTCGAGTCTTGTTGTACAATACACATTCACATCTTTTGAGTCTTTTGACGGCTTTACTTGCGCGAAGCGATTGTGAATCTTTGATCAACGATAATGTACGGATCTTCACGCTTTTCAATAAAGGTCCGAACCTTCCTAAAAAAATCATTTCATTACATCTTTAACAAATGATGATGTTAACTAATCAAAACAAGTTAATAACAATTCATCTATACAAAAGGCAAACACATTAATTAAATAAATGCATCAAGCAAACATTTAAGCATGTTGTCGAAGCGAGCAGAAAAAGCAGGCCCAGGCTGAGAAGGTTTTAATCACAACGATTCTGCAAGATTCTTTGAAGAGCGAAGAGACGCAAGTCAGAGCGCCATTTCCGGCACACACAGCAGTTTTTCCAATACCAAGAGCGGGGCTTGCCTTGAGCTTGAGGAAGGAAGGTCAACCACGCGAAGAAGGGTCAAAACCCGAAAGAAGCGTCATGGCCCTAAAAACGCCTTGCCTCTCACTTCGTCATCCTCGGGGACATGCTATACAAGAAACGCTACCGTGGAGCCACTCTACGGTTGCATCCCGATCAAGAAAAGAAGCCGAAGCCAGGTTCATGAGCAGAAGTCCACAATGGGGCTTGCGGTCCCCACATGAACGCATGAGCCACGATCGCAAATCATTCTCGGGGATGGGCTACCTCTTGGATCGCCGTGGAAGCCCGAGATTGCATCCGCTTTGTCAGAAGAAGCTGCGGCGAGTGCCAGCGGTTCTCCTGACCTCCCGATCATCTGCCGCCCCACGATCTACTACTTGCATGACTACACCTTGGCCGCTTTTTGCCACTTGGCAGGAATTGACGTCATCGGGAAAATCGGCTCATGCGGTAATGGCGGAGTCAGCGAGTTCATCTTAGTAGCCATCGACTACTTCACAGAATGGGTCGAAGCCCGAGTCCTACAAGGTACTCGCACTCCAAGAAGGTCGCGCATTTCCTCGAAAACATCATGCGCGATACGGCATCCCGAATGAGGTCATATCGAGGACGACTCGGCTCACACTTGAAGGAGGAATTCGACGAGTGCTGGCGGTGAATTCAAGATCACAGCGCCACAAATCTTCTCCCTACTAGGCGCACGAAACTCAAGCCGAGGCGCCGTGGAAGCGACAAACAAAAGGCCACTCGAACGGATCATCGAAAGATGACCACCAGAGGACGAGATTGGCAGGAAGCTGCACCTTGCACTTTGGGGCTACCGCACATCGGTCAGAGAACGACCATGGGAGAAACCCCATTTGCCACGACCCTACGGGATGGGCGAGTCCTTCCCGTGGTGGGAAATTCCCTCACTTTCAGAAATCACTGGCTGGAAAATGACATCAACGAAGTCGAGATGGCTCCCGGCAAGCGGAACACGACGAATTGGCTCACGCTAGACGAGGGCGACGACTAAAGGCCATGGAACACGTCCAGGGGAGCCTGCTCAAAGCCCGGGGATGGCTAGAGCTTTTTCGACAAAGAAAGTCGAAAATCCCGAGGACATCGGGGAAAGGTGACCTTGTACTCGAAAAAGAAAAGCCTCCCAGCTCAGAACCAACCCCTTTGGGAAAATGGGAACCCACATAGGATCGGCCACTTTCGTGAGTTGGGGTTAAAGATCTTCTCACGGAGCGCAGTGAAGGCTGACGGACCTAGGACGGCAATCACTTCGTGAATCCGGTCAGCGGAATGCGAGCTTCGCGAGATACTTCGCCTAAAAGAAGAACAGTGTGCAGCCATCTCTTGGCACTTTCCATGTAGTGTCGAGACTCACGCTTGAGACACAGACCCTCTAGTCAGGAGACGTAGAAGCGGCCTTAATTGGTCCGGTCTAAAAATACACAAAAAAAATCAAAAGTTTGAATGTCAATCAGAGACCTCCATCAGGCTACGCACTTTTCAAGAAACACGCCCGCGAGCCGAGTCACCTCGACCAAGTCAAACAGACGGCGGCAACATCCCGAAAAGGACATCAGGGTCACTCGGCATCGAAGCAGCCCGGCCGACTCATACAGCATGAGCCGGGGGCTTGTCTTCGCCCTCACGCGCGCTTCAAAGTGAAAAAAAAAAAAAAAGAGGCTCGAAGCGAGGGCTCACAAAAAAAAAACAAAAAAATGAAATTTCGAGCAAAGGGCTAAAAAAAAAAACAAAAAAGAGAGCTCGAGCAACGGGATAGGCTCACAAAAAAGAGAAATAATAAAAAAGAGGCTGCAGCGAGAGCGAGGCTCATAAAAAAGGAAACGAGCAAGGGCTCCGCAAAGAAGCTCAAGCGGGGAAGGCTGCGAAAGTGAGGAGTCAAAGAGCCGACGCCATGACAAGAGGCAAGGAAGCTACGAAAAAGACCGAATCGGAACGACTTTGTCGGGGGAGCATTCAACTCTCTCGTGCCAAGCCTGAAAGCCTCGGCAAAGGAGATTGCCAGTCATGGCCCGGGAGGCTACTTCGGTCCGCAAATGCAGCGAGAAAAGTTAAAATGGGCCCGCGGGCAAACCAGAAGTGCACGAAGAAGCAAAGGCAAACAAGAGATCTTGCGTCTACGACAAAGCTTCCCAAAAGTTAAATCCACAAATCACTGTGGTTTACAACATTTCTTGATGAGTTCGAAGCGGTCTACACTCTCGAGTTCACAACATTGCTAAAAGAAACTGACTTAATACATTTAACTAATAATGTGTTTGCAATGCATGATGAATGGATACCTAGGAGGTCATTCCGCGCGCCATACTGCGCTTGTCCCCTCGCCATTCTTTCCTTTCTTCCCTTCGTCCCCGGCGAGTCTTCTTTCGCTTCACGTCTGAACCAAGCTCTGCGAAATCTCTCGGTCAGAGATCAGGAGGTCCTCCCTGAAGTAGAGTCAAATAATCCGGTGGCTCGGGGCTTCATTCAGCAGTTAGCTTCGGCTCGGATCTCCTCCACTGCAGTACGCAGCCCGTAAAGAGAGTTACCTCTCCCTGTCGGTCGGTCGACTCTAGTCTCGTGAAGTCAAACAAAGTGTCTCCCAGTCGCATCGAAAGGGTCGGACCAGGCTTGAACTCCTAAGGCAATAGGCTGCTACGGCAGCCGGGTCCCGAGAATCGGCTACACGCACTGCTCTCCCAGAGCCACTTGGGGCATGACCTGCCCCCCCTTTTGTTGCTCATACCGGGCCGGATCTTTTGAGTAAAATCGTGTCTGACGCTCCACGGCGTGCTAAGGAGTACCGCGCGGGAGGGAAGCGGAATACTTCCATACCCTCGGGAAGAAATACGAAGGCACTGGAAGGCGCCGCTCTGAAGGAACTACCTCCGCGATGTGAGGCATCCCGGCCAGCAAAGGCTCTGGCTTCATCCCAAGACTGCTTAGGAAGCAAGCGACGGAATATAGAAGGAGGAAGACAAACACACGGAACTCGACAACGTAGGACCAGCTTCTGCCAAGACCCTCACTGGTCTCGAATCCTCCGAGTGCTTGGGAACCCACCGGCGGATCCCGATGCGTACCCGAAGCTGTGCCATCCATCTCTCCCGAGGCGGGTGATCCAGCTTATCCAACACAGAGAAGGGTCGGCGAGCAAATGACCACTTTGGGCTAAACTGGCGTCGGAGCCTCGGACGTGGCTGAAGTCTCTCTCCCCGCGGCCACAAGGTGAAGCAGCGGGGGGCTTCCCTCTGCATAAGCGATCCCCCGGTCGCCCGGAGCCCGAGTCGATACCATGAAGGAAAGTCTCCCCGGCACCAAGCGGGACAATATCCTCTCCCGGCTCTGCAGTGCCACTACCGCACACATCTAGCGGCGCCATCCACTGAAAAGGTACTACGAGGGCGGCCGTGGAAAAAGAGCGTCGCCATCAACGCCATGAGGCAAATACATCCCAAGAGACGTCACTCTCAAGTCATCGACCATGAGCAGCTCGGGCGGCCTCGAAATGTCGATATGACCCGAATCAAGGATCATGCCTGCGCCTTCTTCCAACGAAGCACGAAGAAAGTCTGTGAAGACTTCACGCTCGCGCAGGGGACTGATCGAAAGGAAGCGAGATGGCCTCCGCCTCACAGGTCCTCCAATCAAAGCCGAAAATCCTCAAAAGTGGGCACCATTTCATTGTAGGAGAAACGGTACACGTGCCTCCTAACATCCCGAACCGCGGCGGCCCGCAACAAATCCCGATCGGGAACCCGACTCCTTAAAAGACCAAGCCAGAGCAAAGACGAAACCTTACCTCGAAAGCCGTCTACGATGCCTCATACGAGCGCCGCATCCACGTTTCTATTTGCTCAGGAAGTGTGCTTGCCTCTCTGCGAAAGCCTCGGCAAAATTCTAGGGACGTACGAAGAATCCATGGCAAAAATGGAGGTTCCTAGAGAAAATGGGGGAGAAAGCTCGAAAATGGTGCAAATGGGAAATGAGGAAGAACCGGACAACTTTGGAAAGCATTTATTTCCTTCCCAAAAGCAAGGTTGGTCAGTACGGACCTCTTTGCAATCTAGGTTTGTCCGTATGGACCTCTTTGCAACAGGAATCCACTTCCCGACAAACAGTACAAAGCCATTTGTCCTCGTGAAACCTTGCTCCAAAGCGCAACTGGCAGCCATTCCGGCAAACATACACTACCCACAAACACACTCTCGGCTCACGTGGCATGCACAAAAATAAAAAATAATAATAGCAACAATTTCTAGGACAATTCCGGGAATCACAAAAATGACATTACATCTTAAAATAAAATCTTTGTTTGAGTGCAAATACGAGTGTTTTATTACGGTACATCGAATGTATGTTGCTAAACAAAAAAAAAGAGGGATATGAAAAGAGGAAAGCAAATGAATACTAATCGGACTCCTCGGCATCATCATCCTCGCGAGGTCCTCCAAAGAAAAGTCGGGCATCCCGGCGAACTCGCCGTCACATCCTCGTCGTCGAATGTAGAGCACCAGCCGAGGCTCCCATGAAAAGTACTCGGAAGGATCAAATCCGGTGAAAGGATCAAAGAAAGAAGGCTACGAGGAACCCTCGCCACATGCGCCGTGCGGAGGCATGAGCGATAAAAGGGCTGCTCCCTCGAAGGCCACTGCATCTCCGAAGATGTCCGGCATCCATGCTATGCCGCCCCGCCGAAAGGTCCCTCTGCTGCGGCTCAGGCTCGGCTCTAGGCGGAGGAACGTCTACGAGTGCCTCGAAGGCATAGGCTCGTGCGGCGGCACACGTCGCGAAGCCCGGCAAGATATCTTCGAAGCCATCTTCTTAGCAAGCAGCAGCGTCGCCACGTAGCGGCGAGTCGGCATATCATAGGCTCTCCCGGGACTGCACAGACAAGCGACAAGGAAACGCTCGGCAATCTGATTATACTCGACAACAAAAGGAGAAAAATACGAAAAGATGCCAAGATGGAAAAGAGTCGGCACACTCGCGTCTGTCGGGATCCGCTGCGTATGCGGCGGGAGCACCTGCTCGGGCAGGTACGAGACGCCCTCCTCCTCGATCAGTCCAGCGGACGTACGTGAAATCCGGTCCGGCATCGGAACCTGCAGGGGAGCTGCGGGCCGGCCTCTCTCTCCGCGCCGGTACTGCGGCGTCTCGGCTTCCTCCTCACGAAGGCCTGTACTCCTCTCCATACAAAATGAACTCCTCGGCGCCAAACACGCGAGGGTACCTCTCGAAATCGAGCACGTCCATGTCCACGGGAATCGAAGCATCCCAAAGGGAGGGTCCTCGGAGCCACGGGAAGCACAGGGGCCGTCTTGCCCGGAAGACCAGCTCCCCGGATACATGACATCACAAGTCGAGCCCGCGGCATCTTCCGCCATGTTGTCGCCTCGGGAGCCCCCTCAGGCTCATCCCCCTCATACCAGGAGCCCACGGGAACAAGACGAACCCCTCAGGGCTCACCCCTCTCCAGGCAGCTCACTGCACATCCCCGTAGGCGATGGTGAGCTTCCCCCTGTAGTCCTCCTCTTCCTCGCCGTACGAGCCCGGCCCGGCCTAGCGGGATGCGCGGCAACGGCCCCAGGATCTCTATCCCACGGGAAGCAACTGGAAAACCTCATAAAACCACACTGTGACAAAAACGAGAGAAGGCTCGGTGCAAAAGACAAACGGAGAAATGACAAGTTGCTAAATCAAAAACTGACAATAAACTCATACCTCAGCAAAGTCAAAACAGGCCAACGAGGCGCGCCACCCCGGCTAAACCGGTCCAAGGAGAAGTAGAGCTCGGCCCGAAACTTTGCCTCGCCCCAAGCAATGTCACGAGACCCTATCCCGAGTCAATCAAGCTCTCAGCCAGAGCAAAGGGAGCCGCGGTCGCGTGGTTCGAAGCAAAGTCTCGGACGGTGCATACCACTGGAGCGCGCCATGGCTGCTCCGCCGTCGCTGTAGGTACCCACGATGTAGGCCCAATGCGCCGTGATCCTCGGCTCCACGTCACTATCTGACATGCCCGGGCCCACTGCGGGCACGAGGCTCAAGCCCAGCAGCTCGGCCCGGCGCACACATCGGAGATCGTATCCCTCCCGTACCGGCCCTCCTTTGAAGGAAAGCCGGTGATCGCGGCAAAGTCGGTGGCGTCACGAGTCACCTCTCCCCGGCTCGGATGGAAGGTGTGGGTGGTATCCGCGTGATGCTCGGAAAGGCGAGGAAGACGCTCTTGTTCTTCCTCGTGTCGAAAACTCCGACGGGTTCTCGACGAACACACCCCGGACGAAGCGTAAACCGGCCTCAGGGGACTCGGCCTACCGTCCACGGAAATATCGGGCATCATTGCCACCGTGGCTCAACAACGGCCTCGAGCGACCCCGAGTCTTCATCCTCTTGGCCTTCCCGGCCATAAGCCCCGCATCCTGCGGGTAAACACAGCAAAGGTACGTCAATCCGGTACTTAATATAAAACATTGCACATATAACCCGTCACAAAACACGGCACATATTGCACATATATCCTTTCACATACATTATACATATAATTTTTCCATGTAACCCGTCACAAAAACACGGCACACCTGATGCACGTATTTTTCACATATAACCTGGCCACAAAACCACACGGCACATATTGCATATATTTTCCCCACGAGAGTCAGTGCGCACCCAAAAACACGGCACACACTTATATAGCACATTTTTTCCGTCGTCTCCACACGGCACACACTTTCACATATAACCCGTCACAAAAACCACGGCACATATTGCACATATTTTCCCCACGTAGTCCGTCACTGGCAAAAACCACGTGCACACACTATATAGCACATTTTCAAAAAAGATCCATCCACCTAAACTGGCATTAAGCACTTTCACATATAACACGTCACAAAATACGGCACATGTCACATTTTTTTCACAAAATTTGTCACTACCACGACAAATTTTCTCTGATACAAATGTACATACATAAATAGCATTAGGTACAAAACACCCAAAAGCATGCAATTCGCCTAGATAGGCACTTTATTTTCACAAATAAGAGCTAATCCTACACATTTACGCACAAAATACTGGCATACCCACTTAATTTTTACATGTCCATTTTCAACAATTCATCAAGAATTTCACAAAAAGGCATAAAATAATAACAAAAAATTCAAAAATGCGAAAAAGCTAAAACCTAGTTCTAGCATTCAAAAATTCGACGAGGGAATCAAAAACGGATGCAGTTTCTTACTCTCCCAGAAACGTTCGTGGAGGCTGACTTCCATTGTGCACCCTCTCCGGATCTCGGATACTGAAGACATCTAGGGTTCTTCGGAAGATGGAACGAACAGAAATCCAATTCCTTTCTGGGAGCTCCATTCATTTGCTCAACCACCTTCCTGAGCTTGCGTTGGGACGACGGCACTCCTTCGAGATCCCTCCGCCATTGCAAGCAATTCAAGCTAAGAAAAATGGAAGATTTTGGACAAAAATGGAGTTTTCTCTCTTTCTCTCTCACGTTCACGACCTGTCTTGGAAATGGGAACATGAAGAGTTGCTCGGAATTTAAACCCGGTCAAAACCTGCGGGAACTCGTGAAAAGCCAACTTTGGTCCGCATGCGGATTCTCTCTTTTGCAACCCAGGTTGGTCCGTACGGACCTCTTTGCAAGGGATGGCCAAATTACTTTCACTGCCTTACTTATAATCTTTTGCCCACAATTTGTGTCCTACAGGCCTTTTCCGGCCAAATCCAGAGGTGCGAGAATGGTCCTAACCGCTTCCAATTCGAACCACCTAGAGCGCGATCGGCGTAAGACCGGTCTCGCCAACAGTGGCGGTTGACCACCGCCGTCAACGTAAGACGGTTCATGCCTAGCGGCAGAGATTCAACCCACCAGAGCCATCGGCGTAAGACTGGGGTCTCGCCCAGCTTCAACGGCCCAAGGTTCAACACCATAGGCCATCAACGTAAGACCGGTTCTCGCCTGACTCAACGGCAACGACGAAGATTCAAACCGGCCCTTGGCCCAGCGTCAAGCGTAGGCTAGGTCGGTCCTCGCCCTGCCTCAATGCAGCAATTCCAATCACCGGCCGTCCCGGCGTAAAGACGGGTCCTCGCCAGCTTCAACGGCAATTCCAACCACCCGGCCATCAACTGTAAGACAGGTCTCGCCACTTCCCAACGGCAATTCCAATCCCTGGGCCGCGTCGGCGTAGACCTCGGTCCTCGCCAGCTTGACGGCAATTGACCACTAGGCCCGTCAACGTGAGCCCAGGTCCTCGCCCCAACCCCACTTTCCAGCGGCAACTCGATCCGTAGTCGTAGGGCCCGGTCTCGCCAGCCCAGCGGCAATTCAACCATAGGCGTGAGCGTAAGGCAGGTCCTCGCCAGCCAGCTGATTGACCGCGGCGGCCAGTGACGTAAGACCGGTCTCGCCTGACTCAGCGGCCAATTCGCCTGGTAGTCGGCGTAAGGCCGGTCTCGCCGCCAGCGATTCGGCCAGGGGCCGTCGGCGTAAGAATAGGTCTCAGCCAGCCCAGCGGCAGATCAGATCAACCCTGGGGCCGTCAACGTAAGACCGGTCCTCCCGCCACACTCCCGGCGGCAATTGACCCTGCCGTAGTCGTAAGGCCAGGTCTCGCCCGGCACCGAGCAGCCCGATTGACCGTAGGCCGTCAGCGTAGGCTAGGTCTCGCCCCTTCAACGGCAATTCAATCCCCGGCCATGAACGTAAGATAGGTCCTCGCCACGCTTCAACGGCAATTCGAATCCCGGCAGCCAACACCTCCATCGGCCACGAATCCCAAGGCGCATGAGATGCCTCCAAACGAAGCGCTCAACCGACTTCGAGCTCGGCCATTTTTGGCCCTCGAAAGAGACGATCCAGTCATCTTCCCCTGACAGAGAGCAAAAGGGCCCCTACAGGTCAGGTCACGAATCCCCGTCTTAACAATTCAAGCAGCGGCCGGATGGAAGCGGGCAAAATGATGCCGCGACGGCGGCGCAAGCACAACGGCGGGCACCGGCAGCATCAAAGTAAGCCCAGAGCTCCTCCCGAACAAGTCGAAAGGAAGTCATACAAGGCTGCGATATCCCCAAAGACCGATCATCATCCTTGCCCCACTCAGCTGGCCACAAAACAAGCCTGAAAGTGAGCACAATACTCACAGAAGGTACAAGTCCCCAGGTACGAAGCGCGCTCCAAAACGCCTAAATGGGAAGCAATCTGACCGGCCGTCATCCTTGCCCGCTTCAACGGCAAACAGCGCAACCGGCAAGCGGTCATAAATAAGTCAACCTTCTACTCAACATGCAAAAACACAAAGGCATCTACGCACTCTCGAAAGCACAAGGCAGCCACCGCCTCCACAATCGCTGCGGCAGTAGAGAAGACGATTCAAAAGTCCTCGCGCATTACATCACGTATTGCGGCTAGAAGACGATCTCAAAGTCCTCGCGCATTACATCAAGCTGGTAGAAGACGATTGAAAGTCCTCGCGCGTTACATCAGATGACGATTCAAAGTCCTCCAACAGGACGATTCAAAGTCCTCGGCTTGAGATGACGATTCAAAGTCCTCCGGCACCAGCGCCGCCCGGATGACGATTCAAAAGTCCTCGGCGTGGCACCAACCGCCGGATGACGATTCAAGTCCTCGTGGCACAACCGCCGCCAGATGGCGATTCAAAGTCCTCCGGCGTGGCACCAACCTTGCCGCCGAGATGACGATTCAAAGTCCTCCCGGCGTGGCACCAACCGCCCTTGACGATTGCCAAAGTCCTCAATCGAAGACAATTCAAGTCCTCACTCTATCTCCGGCCCGGAAGGCCTTAAACCACCCGATTAGGAAAATCGTAAAATTTCCATCCCAGGACACCACCGCGTCCTCACTGATTGACCTGGCGGTCACCGCATCTTAGACACCACCGCGTTCCTTACCGTGACCTCGGCGGTCACACCACGCTTCGGGGCACCACCACGCCCTCACTCGCAATTCACGACCTCACGAACTACGACTGGGGGCTTGATTCCCGCCAGGGATACGTAGGAATCCTATCACGAGTCCGGCCATCGACCCATACGGTCACTAGGACACCACCACGTCTTCCCATCGACCCATACTGGCCACCCGGTGACACCACCACGTCCTTCCCATCGACTGTGCGGTCACCCCGGACACCACCACGTCCTTACCGCGACCTCGGCGGTCCACACGACACCCGGGGCACCACCACGCCCGCATTCACAAAACACTCACCCCACACCCTAGAACTACGACTAGGCTTGATTCCCGCCAGGGATACGTAGGAATCCTATCACGGGGTCCGGCCTATTGACCTAAACGGTCACACAAAAGGACACCACCACGTCCTCACATTGACCCTCACGGTCACTTCCTCTCAAAGACGCGATCCAGATTAGGACCCTTATCTTATCGGCGACCCCACTTCTTTCATAAGTGACGTCGTCGAGGGGCTTCGTAAGTACCCCAATCTGGATCACCCTTTCAAACACATGGGAAACACCGCGGACTCATCAACGTAGTCTCGGAGACCTCTCTCACTCAAAACCCTCTCAAAACCCTCTCAAAACCCTCTCAAACCCCCAACCAAACCAAGGGAGGAGCCTTTCGGGATAAAAAGGGACAAAAGGACCTTTTGGGAATTTTCAGAAATCGAAAAGCAATTAAGGTCCGTACGGACCTCTTTGTTTCAATGATTACTAAATCCCCTTAAAGTCCACAATATTCCCTCAAATCCGGAAGAAATGATTACCCAATGCATGGTTGGTCCGTACGGACCTCTTTGCATCTTGAGTTGGTCCGTACGGACCTTCTTGCATGGGGGACATCATCATTCCGTAATATTCACCATCATTGCGAGATTTCTCAAATCGAGGAAATCCAAAATTCTGGATAACCAAGAAGGTCCGTACGGACCTCTTTGCTCGGAATTTTTACTATAAATAGAGGGCTCCCCTTCCTCATTTTGGCGTACCTCCCTCTTCTCTCTTCCTCCCTTAGCCTTACGGCTCCCCTCTAAGTCCTCTCGAGGCACTCCCGGCCCCTTTCGGATCCTTCCGAGGCCTTCCGAGCCCCTTGTGGTGCTCCGAAGCCTCCCGAGCGCTCCCGAGACGGCTCCCGCGCCGCCCCGAGGCACTCTCGAGGTACTACGAGGCCCCTCGTGGTACTCAGAGGCCTTGTCTGGTCTTTCCACGGTGTCCGGCTCTTTCCGAGTCAAACCGACGATCCCAAACCACGCCGAAACTCTGCCCGAGTGACTCCTGCCACCACAACGCACGCGAACCTCGCCCGAGTGATCCTGACGATCCCCACGCACGCCGAACCTGCGCCCGAACGCAGCCAACAACCTCAACTCACGCCGAAACTGTCCGCAGACAACGGTCCCTCCCGAAGCAATCCCGATCCATACAGGAACGCTACTCCGACCTCAAACACTATTCCTCAAATGAAGACAGACACGAACCAACATTGGTAAGGCTTCCTTCCTATACTATTTCAATACATTTCCATACATAGCATACAATGTAGACATCCGATACAAAAGATGCATTTTTAAAAGCACACACACACACACACACAACATTTAAAGGATATTAGGGGTATCCGAAAGACTCATTTTACGAGGCTACTCGGGTGAGCTCTAATATTCTAATATTCTCTTCCCGGGGAGTCATCTGACCTCCGAACTCAAAATCTCATCACACACAAAAAACAGTTTAAAATTATCTTTAAACTGATGCCCTTTTTCAATGTTTTGGGCTTAATAAAAACGGCGTGGCGACTCTACAAAAACAAAAAAGCGGCGAGACCTAAACCGCTCCAACGCGAAAGATGCCAGATGCCGGGGCTGCGAAGCCTTTCTCGGATCCGGGCTATTTCAAATATGCAACACATAAACAAGTTGCTCAATATTGGAAAACAGTAAACACAATACGTTACCTTTTCCTTCTGACCAATAAGTCATATAATATGCAACACACAATCAGGTTGCCAAGATCACATTAGGGAAACAGTAAACACATATGATACCTTTCCCAACTAAAACCCATATAACATAGCGGTGGGAGTAATACTCCTCTCGTGAACTGCTGGTGCATCTTCACGGCTTATACAATCTCTAACGGAGATCCATATAGGTTATCAGGATTCATATGGCATGACTGCACATATCCATAGAAGTTGCGCACCCCCAGACCACGGCCACAGAAGGGGGAGAGGTCACAGATATATGAGAATCTAACACCTTATGAGATATCTTCCCATAAGTGATAGTATCCCATATACCCCCACAGGATCAGCTGATACCACTAATACTCAAGCACATAACAGATACTTGAACATAAGTCCACCCTATGGGACATTAATATATATAACATGGAACTATAACTCATGTTAAATCAATCACAATAGTGCACATGTATTTCAACACTATTGAATAACAACAATGCAATGACATGGTATTGAGTACTCATGTTCAACCAAAGAAACAGTGCAACAAGTATTTGAACACTTTGTACACAATTAACTATGAACAAGTAAGCCCTTATGTCACCAACTATATTGCATAAGTCTTACGTAATCCATTTCATACAATGGAACTAAGAAACAAGGTGTTATTCCTCTTGTTCAAACCAAGGATGTAATGCCCTACTCATTTTAGGCACTATAGAGCAAATAACCCTACAATGATCATCACATAGGGGTACAACAACATGTAAGTAGTCCTACGCCATCACAATACAACATTGAACAACTTCCCTTTAGGGGTTCAAGTTCAAAAAACCAAGTTTTATAACATTTGGTTCAAGTTTCATAATCGCCTCTCAAGCATTTTTGAGACATTATTTAAGGACCTTATCAATATCTTTTTGGCCCAATTCAAACTACATTATGTAGTACTAAATTTGTACTAAATACAGGATTAAAAAGTGTTCCAATCCGAGTTGTTTAGCCTAGGTTTCCAATGCCTCAAACATGGACCAAGGCTGCAGATTGAAATAACACAAGTGCTGAAACTGCCTTCCAAGCAACTTTGGGTCAATATTTAAAGCTATTGCCAATCTCTTTTTGATTCCAAGTTCTAAAATGTTGTACCAAAGTTGTACTACAAGTATAGTTAAAGATTGGTTCAATCCCTACCCATTTACCTAGGTCTACAAGGCCCCAAAGTTGACCCCAGACCCTTGCTGAAGCTGCTACATCAGCAACAACACTTCAGCTTTCCCAGGCTTACTTCAGCAGTCCATAAACCTGGTTTTGACCTCTAATATACTCCCTCTAGCACCCATAACATGTATACAACATGTTTAAACAACAATTATAACCAAATCCACACCAAAAATTCAAGCCATGGCATGGAAATTGTCAAGCTCTAACCAAACCAATTTCTTTTCCATTTGCAAACCCCAGCTGATGTTTCCCACTTCACATAAAACCTTCATAACTCATTAATACATTATTAAACAAGCCATGAACAGTTATTGGGAAAGAATCATAAAAACTTACTCAAGTTATTTAAATGAAAGAGAAAGAAAATCAACTCTTCTTGCTCAACACACTTCCTTTTGCAAAGTTTCCAAGTTGGAATCAACAACCACCACCAATCTGATTTTCTGGGAATTAAGATGTTAAACAAGGGTTTTGGGAAGCTTCAAGAACGTAGGAACTGAGAGAGAGCTGAGGAGGTGAGTTTTAGCTTCTTGGAGAAGCTTTAAAGAGATATATTTAACACTTTTACAACTAAGCTCCTCAAAGTTTTAAAATGAACAAAACACTACCTTAAGCTTTGTTATACAATTAAGCTCCTCAATCTTTTATAACACTTTCAATTCAACAAAATCAAGTGCTATCAAGGAACTACACAACTTCCTTTAATTAAACATTATAGCATTAAAGCAAGTTATACCATTTAAAACCACATAATTCAACAAAATGGCTCAAGGTTACACCTAAGCACCTCACACTTTTATAACACTTCCAACTCACATTTTCAAGTGCTATAACTTTACTACTCGATTCTCTCATTTCCATTATCTAAGCATTATGTGATCAAAAGCACTTTAACACATCTAAATCACATAACTTATAAAACATGCTACAATAAACACGTACGCAATTCAAATACTAACAAACCAAGGATGATATGCAAGGCATACCCAACCTCACGTGCTTCACGTGTGACCAATATTGTGCCTAGGCATAGGGTCACGACAGATGTTGCTCTCTCACATGCGTGAGAGTATGTCTGACAATCCTCCGCACCTCAAACTAGGACGGACACGGTGGACTTCACTGCTTCTCATCCCTAGTAATGCCAGCTTCATTGGTCACATGAACACATTATAAGTTTTGTACCTATTTTTATAGCATAAATTATGAGAATGAGACATAATTTAATAATTCGAAGTAAAAAAAGTAAGGTGATTATAGTGAGAACAATTTAAGAAATGCTTACCAAACCCTCCAAGAAAGGGGCTATCGTCAGGTAACCAAACACCTCTACATGCAATAGGTTTGGGACAAACATGCACGTCATCCTCATATACCAAATCATGTAAGGATGAGTATAATGCATGACCTCAACCCCCATCTGCCCGTATACCACTCTATCCCGCCGTTGTTCCCAAGCTGCTATATATCACTGGTGTCGGGAACTCCAAAGGACATGATTGTTCCCGCGGCGGTTAACCTTGTGCAACTCCTCCCATGTGTCACACGGTTGTGGATCCCCTGCAGCATGCCGAACTACCTCAACACGCGATCAGGGTGGTGCCACTCTACCTTCTCAAAACAGATAAGAGGGATTCTAGACCTTCAAACAGCCTCTCCCTAACGGTAATAAGCTGGAGCATGTCGATCTCTATATGGCATCCACACAACCTGATCATCAGTCAATTGCGCTAGATGATCTCAATATCTATGAAGGTTGTGTGCAATAACATACTTCAGAAATAATTGTCCAATCCACCTGAAATTCAATAAATGGAGAATTATAAGTCAAAAGATTCAAAATGTAGTAGGTGACAATAACATTTCAGATGGAAAAGTCGTTAATAAATGTATACCTGCACCCCAAGGGGAAGATTGCCCTGATTCTCATTTGGCCTAAAAGAAATAGGTTGCGTACATAACAACCTATCACATGCCTAAAGTTGTATCAAAAAAAAAATATATATGAAATACTATCAAAACATATGATTTCAAATAAAATAAAAATAAAACAACAACATCATAACGTTTAATTAAGATGTTATAGCGTACCTACAGAATATTCAGAAATCCACCACACTAGGTAGTCTCGGGGTGAGTGGCACAGCAAAATTCTTGTGTATTGTCATCATCTTCGTCGTCCTTCTTCCCCTTCTTCATATCATCAATTATCTTTTTTAAGAGTGACAGTTCCTTGGCATCAATCCCCTTCTCAGTGATGGAATGAGTGCTCCGGTGGGAACTACGATGGGACCTTTCTCTGGGGTGACCATTCACCCTACTGTGTTCCCCGTCATCTCGAAGGTTCTCTCCTCGTCTAGTAGGTGCTTTATCCCTTCTCAGCTCTCCCACATAGCCGCCGAGGACCATTCTATATGGTTGAGGACTCCTCGGCCTTGCAATGTGACGGGGACGAGGTGAGTCATGCCGGGGATGAGGGGAATCACGCCGATGATGGTGGCTAGGACGAGGGGATATGTTAAGACGAGGAGGGGATAAACGCCTAGCCAGACTGAGCCTCGCTCGCAAGTCTTTTGGGTTTACCTCCTGCTCCTTTGAATTCAAGTAGCTTCTTAGATCTACCACATTATTCTCGTTTTCCTGATTGTTAGGACGAGGACGAGGGGCATCTCGGTGGTTCTGCTTAGGTGGTACAGTAGGCTCACGGGAAGGAGGATATCGGCCATGAGGAGGACTCCTCTGGCTATCTCATCTCTCGCCCTAAGTTTCCCTTCCACGAGAGTTGCCCGACCTCGAAGGCCTAATGAACTCGGCCATTGAGTTTTCTGGATCCAATTGCAGTAAAGCAGCCTGAGTCTCGTAAATTCTCTGCAAAGTCTCCATCTGTTGGTGCAACAAGGTACGCCGGTCGACGGGCTGGGCGTTCTCAGCTCGTCTGACGTCGGCGTTCCTCGTCGTTTTCTTACTCGAAGCTCTCTTTCCTCGTGGGCAATTATGACGAGGAAGGTTGGTACCTTCTCCCTCAGCAGCTGGCTGATTCCGAGAAGATCAGAGACTCATGCTGAGGGGAGGTATCCCATCATTCAGAGGAGGAGGAGGTGGAAGCATCTCGTTGGTAGGAGGGATCTCGTCTTCCTGACCTCGGTTCTCCTCATTGGTAACACTGATGGTTTGTCTGTCCTCCATTGAAACAGAATTTTGGGATCAAACTAATTTCTTGCCAAAAATTGCCAAAAATTGCCAAAAACTATCCAGTAATTGCAGCGGAATAAGCAATAACTCGAAAAACCCCAAGCCCTAGAATCGGTTCTAGATGAATAATTAAGAAAGATGAAATAGAAATACCAACCTTGAATGCTTTTGCCTTTGATAAACTTGACCCAACTCCAGATTGAACGACCTTGTTAATCCTTGATGAACGAACGGGAATCACGAACCAAAGATCTTGACGAGCGAAGATCCTCTATGTGTATCCACGCGATGAACGAACCCTAGAACTCTTCTAGGAGGATTGCTAGATCCTATTGATTGAAACACCTTTCAATCAATGAAGAACAATGGATTTGGTGGTGTTTGATTCTCAATTCTCAATTGAAATCTCTCACTCTTGGTGTTTCTCTCAAGCCAAAACGTTCTAATGACGGCTAGGGCAACCAGGGGCAGCTATTTATACGTTATAAATAAAAGCCCTTTGCGAAAACCCTAAAATTAGGTCATTTACGTATCAGTCCAGGCCCGACGGGATGACTCGTCCCCCAGGGCACGAGTCGTCCCCTTGGGACCTTCCACTGATCCTGGCGTCCCCTTGAGAGGCACGACTTGGCTTTGCTCATGGGACGAGTCGTCCCTTTGGGCACGACTCGTGCCCTAGAGCACGAGTCGTTCCTCAGGACACCCCCTCTGAATCATCCTTCCCCTTTATGGGGAATAGTTAGTTCAGACTGGGGACGAGTCGTCCCCTGAGCACAGAAAACCCATATTCTTCATTTTTGACAATTCGTTCGATGTGTGTGACCCCATAGGACCATACTATGTTGGCAATGAGTCCGATCAAATCGATTCTCATAAGACATGAGCGGACTCTAGCAAGCCATCATGCCTACCCAAATAGTATAATATCAAGTTCGATTTTCCTACATAGAACATATCACAATCCCATTGTCACACGATGTTATATTGAACATGAGTCATGGTCCACGTCAACTCATATTGTTCAATGCTTTCTCGTTATCAAGTAAATTGATTAATCAAATGACATTAATCACATTAATTCATTCGGGCATGGCCATGCACTACTGTGATGTACCCGATTTTTTTTTGAAAATCAAACGGAGTCGCCACGCCATTTTAATTTTGAGGGCCAAAACTTTGAAAAATGCCCGAGATCAAGAGATTCGGGTTCGGAGGTCATGTTACGCGTCGGGAAGGACGTTAGTGTGCACCCGACGCGCCTCGCAAAACGAGTCTTCCAAACATTTGAAATCCTTTGTTGTGTGTGTGTGTGTGTGTGTGTTTTGACCAAAACGAGTTGAAACTGAGAAAAACAAAAATAGGGAAATCTTTATAAGACTTTGAAAAATCCCCAAGATTTTTGGTATGATTTTTGGGTCGAGTCTTGGCACTCAAAAGATTTTTGGATTTGAAAAGCAATTCTGCCAGAATGAAAGAAGGCAGTTGACCCTTGACTTTGAAATGGACTTAAAGGCTTCAAAACCTCATAATCTGGGGAAAGTCCGAGAATGAAAGTTTCTTAAAACACCCTAAATAGGGTTTCTGCAAAGGAAATTTCCATTTTGGAAGTAATTTGAGGGGTCAAAACCTTCTAGAAATCTCAGATGTGAAATCTGGATTTCCAGAAGCTGATGAACTGGCCTCTAAAAGAAAAATTGAAAAAAGGAGTTTTACTTACTCAAAAAATAAAATAAAATTATGTCTGGAAAGCTCTGGATGTTGGCTACAAAAAGTGTTTTGTAGTCAACATCCAATTCCAAGTTTTACTGGGTCCAAAAAATAGGAAAATGGACTGAGGTCTCAGAACAATGCTACTGGACAGCAAGATGTTCTTGAGGGAAAATGTGATTTTTGGGGATTTGCATCTATGTTCACCCCATTTTCATCCCTAGACTTGATACCACTACTTTTTATTAAGTGGTTATCATATTCAAGTCATCCTTGGGGAATTCATGGGGTTTAAACATGTCCTTTGCAAAGGGAAAGGGGGTTTTGTAAAGATGAAACCAAAGAGAAAGAATTGACTAAAGATCTAAAATGTGGACCACTTGAGATGGTCATTCATGAAGATGAACTTCAAGATGACCATCTTAGGTCAAAACTCAAGTTAAACTAGACATAAAATAAGTCAAAGTAAGAAGAACAAAATGATCAAGAAATCAAAAGAGAATTTTAGGGTTTTGAGAAGGAGGGCTTTACCAATGGTGACACCCTATCTTCCTAGGCTTGGAATTTGACTTGAGGAGTATCAAGATTTGGTGTTTGTCTTGAGGAGTATCAAGGTTTGGTGTTTGGATTTGTGTTTGGAGTGAGATTGGGAAAGATTCAAGAGAAAATGGTGGCAATCTAGAGATTCCCACTGTTTTCTCTCTATATTTCGCCAGAACTTCGTTGCTGTGATCAAAAATGTGTTCTCTAAACTGAGAGAGGAGGGTTCAATTTATAGGACACTGTGAGAATCAAACGTATCCGCGCGGACAAGGATCGACGCGTGCACTGTTCATCTGCTACAGTGCTGGCTTTTGGACAGGAAGAATAATCTTTTTAAAATTCAAACTGAAGCTGTTTTTCAACTTTCTTAATTCGGATTTTTCTAATTTCTTTTGCTTTTTGAGATTCTTTTCTTGGTTTAACTTAAAGTGGCAATGCCCATTTTACCCTTACTTTGTTAGAAAAGTTAGGAATGTTAGTAATGTTATAACTTTCGTTAATTTTCTAACGAAAATGCTAACAAGCTCAAATTGGAGCACTTACAGTAGCCCCTCGGCGACGGTGCTTTCGAAGGAAGCGGGGTCGTCGATAAGAGTAAGGCTCCATATTTGGCAGGATGATCAAGTGATCGAGTGGCTGAACCTATTTAATAGGCTACCTACGTATCCTTAAGAGGAATCAAGCCGATCGTAGTTCGGGTCTTTCGACTATCTTTAGTCGTCGACCCTACCGCTTTAGGAAGGTCGCCCTAAGATTTGACTATTTTCGGAAGTCACCCTATGGTTTGACTATTTTTGGGATGTCACCCTATGATCTGACTATTTTGGGAAGTCGCCCTATGGTTTGACTATTTTGGGGAAGTCGCCCTATGGTTTGACTATTTTTGGGAAGTCACCCTATGATCTGACTATTTTGGGAAGTCGCCCTATGGTTTGACTATTTTGGGGAAGTCGCCCTATGGTTTGACTATTTTTGGGAAGTCGCCCTGTAATCTGACTGTTTTTGGGAAGTCGCCCTATGGTTTGACTATTTTTGGGAAGTCACCCCGTCCTGACATTTTTGGGAAGTCGCCCTAAGGTTTTGACTGTTTTGGGAAGTCGCCCTAAGATCTCGACTATTTTGGGAAGTCACCCTAAGATCTGACTATTTTTGGGAAGTCACCCTATGGTTTGACTATTTTTGGGAAATCGCCCTGTAATCTGACTGTTTTTGGGAAGTCACCCTATGGTTTGACTATTTTGGGGAAGTCGCCCTATGGTTTGACTATTTTTGGGAAGTTGCCCTGTAATCTGACTGTTTTTGGGAAGTCACCCTATGGTTTGACTATTTTGGGGAAGTCGCCCTATGGTTTGACTATTTTTGGGAAGTCGCCCTGTGGTTTGACTATTTTGGGGAAGTCGCCCTATGGTTTGACTATTTTTGGGAAGTCGCCCTGTAATCTGACTGTTTTTGGGAAGTCACCCTATGGTTTGACTATTTTTGGGAAGTCACCCTGTAATCTGACTGTTTTTGGGAAGTCACCCTAAGGTTTTGACTGTTTTGGGGAAGTCGCCCTAAGATCTGACTATTTTTGGGAAGTCACCCTAAAATCTGACTATTTTTGGGAAGTCACCCTAAGATTTGATGATAATGTTCTTTTAGAAAAGTAGTTGACTAAGAGATGCTTTCATACCTATGTTGTGCTTACCTGTAGCTGCCGAAAGGACTGAGGCTACGGCTGATGTTGATGAAGAGTTGTTGGGTTGCCGTTCGTGGGACGGTTTCTGCTGACGATTTGCTGTGTTTGGAGGCATTTTGACCTGAAGGAGGAATTTGGTTGAGTCTGCATCTTGCCGGGT
This sequence comes from Adenophora triphylla var. japonica, assembly GCA_022495995.1. Classification (NCBI taxonomy): domain Eukaryota; kingdom Viridiplantae; phylum Streptophyta; class Magnoliopsida; order Asterales; family Campanulaceae; genus Adenophora; species Adenophora triphylla. Next base: position 162,678 of record JAFEMH010004971.1, on the reverse strand, counting down.
GATCGTTAACCTCAGAGAAGTTGTTGAACTTGTCTTCACATTGGGACTTCTTGCTTTTGAGAACTTGGTGTCTCTGACCGCATTATATTTGAGAACTTGGCGTCCCTGACCGATTCGTATTTGAGAACTTGGCGTCCCTGACCGATTTGTATTGGAGAACTTGGCGTCCCTGACCGATTTGTATTGGAGAACTTGGCGTCCCTGACCGATTTGTATTGGAGAGCTTGGCGTCCCTGACCGATTTGTATTGGAGAGCTTGGCGTCCCTGACCGATTTGTATTGGAGAACTTGGCGTCTCTGACCGATTTGTATTGGAGAGCTCGCGTCCCCGACCGATTTGTATTGGAGAACTTGGCGTCCCCGACCGATTTGTATTGGAGAACTTGGCGTCTCTCGACCGATTTGTATTTGAGAACTTGGCGTCTCGACCGATTTGTTAGACACCGGAGGTGGTCTTCGTTGGGGGTTGTTTTCATCCATTTGTGGACATTGGGGGTCGTCTTTAGCAAGTTGCGACGCCGGAGCTTGTCTTTGCCAAACCGTAGATGCCGGAGGCCGTCTTCATCCATTTGTGGACATTGGAGGTCGACTTTGGTGAAGATCATCCGTGCCGAAAAGGGGGATTTGATTTCACGTTTGAATTCCTGCATTCGTTAGTGAAGAGGAAGATGCATATATGACATTCATGATGACAGATGCATGCATAGAGCCAAAAATGATTGTGAGAGTATCACCGCATATGTTTGCGAGATGATGCATTTACTTGCTTTCGAAGATGCACCTAGCCTAAGCTTTTGACGGGGAAATTATGATTTGTGATCTTCAATTCACTTAGGATTTTTCCTATTGATTCAAGTTTTGTGCATGCTACGAGCCCTCGGGAGATTTTTGTGGGGATGCATGGTTATGTATGTGTCCGGAGACCTGCTTGGAACAGCATTTTGAGCATGTGGGGATGAGAACCCTTGATCGTGATTTAAACAGCAGTTGTTGGTGAGGTTTTGTCAGCAGTATCACATGGACCTCAATCTTGATGCGATTGGATTCGCATCCCGGGTCTCGATTGAAACTTTCCCTCTCATTCTTGGTCATTTGAAGCTGATGCCGATGTACTTTAGGGCCAACGTTGATACGAGTGAAGCTTCTTTCATTTGGATGAGCCGTGACCTTGGCCGAAACCTTGTCCTGAGGATGATTTGATGGAATTGCTAATGCCGGGAGAAACCCCGATCTTGAATTCCGATGCTACGGGAAGCCGCCGTGTACCAAGTTCAAGCCGAAATTCTTCTTGCGACTTGATAAAATTCAGGTCCAAAAGACCATCTTGACAAAGCCCCGGATCCCGAGTAGGCAAAGTCCAGATTTTGAAGAAGCGATTTGGCGAGTCTATCTCGTGGTGAAGAACCCAACGTGGACCCAAAGATGACTATATAAGCCCCAACTTGAAGAGCCGTACAGGAGAACCCGGGAGAACCGCTTAGCAAGCCCCAAAGATGAAGAAATTCGAGTAGTCTTACAGAGGGGGAACCCATCTTTTCGGACCTTAGTCAACCGCCATCTTGGACAAGACTCGAAATGTTTACGTGCGGGCATATCTTTTGAAAGATGGGAATGTCTCCGAATTTGTGTATGACACTCTCGCTTTTGGTTTGACTCTTTTGAGAGAGTATAAGCATCACAAGGTGTGGAAAAGTGTATGGAAGCCCTCGCAGCATGTGTAAAGACAAAGTGTTTGGCTCTATTTCCCTATGATGGAGAGAGAGAGAAGACTTGTCGAGACACTTGAAAACTTGTCTTATTCATGATGATCACAAGGCCGCTTAAAACCTTTTGTTAATGTTCGGTTATTCAATCCCTAAATCCGATATGAACAAATATTTTGATTAATCACAAGGAGAAACCAACCGATATCGAAAATCAAGCTTGGAAGGGCGGAAAGTGTATAGGGACGATCCTTGATGAGACCGGATTTTTTTTATTTTTTTTTTGAGATTTGTTTGTGATTTCGACCGACCATTTCGGTTGCCTACGTTCCTCCATTATGAAGAGCTCAGTCGCCGTAGTTCGGGCCTATCCCGAATGAAAAGAGAATGAATGTTGAAATTCGAGGGTCTCGAGGACCTTTGGGGATTTTGAGGATTTGGAGGATTGAATAACATATCCCCTTAGAGTGTCCATGAAAGACACGGATGCGAAGCCCCAAATGGGACATTCACGGCAAGTGTTTGTGAGGAGAAATGAAATATGCTCACATGAAGGGAAGGGTTGAATTTGCACAATCTTTGATTGGTAATTTTGAACCAAAATGGATTAGATTCCAATTTAAGCAAGCAATGAAGCATTAATTTGATCCTGACATCGAGGATATTAGAATGAAACCGCTATCCTAGGGACCGTAGTTGGGTTTCCGGCTTCGATCGGCTATCGGGTGATTTGGGAGATTATGACCTCTTGAGATGAGAGATCGGCTAGGCCGTTTACTGACTGAACCCCTAAAGATGAGAGGTTGGCTCGCGGGGATGTGTTTGGGAAATCTATGGCGAGGAAGATTGATTGCCTCCAAGAATGAGAGGTCGATTTTGACTTGGCCAAGGGCAAGGGTAATGGTGATGGGAGTATCCTCTAAAATTGAGAGGATGGCTTGGGATTGGTTTAAGGTAATGATAAGAGGAAGTCCGAGCTACCGACAACTTTTTGCGATCTTGCGAGAATTCAGCTCCTTTTTGATCATTGGAGAGCTTCTTGAGATGTCGGGGACTTTTGAGTTCTTCTTCTTTTTTTTTGGAAGGCTTCGAGGAGCTTGGAATTATATCCGAGATTGTGAGGATTTTAAAATCCTTCTTTTTTTTTTTGTTTCTTTTTTGTTTTTTTTTTTTTTTTTTTTTGTTTTTTTTTTGTTTTTTTTTTTTTTTGTTTTTTTTTTTGACTTGGAAAGCTTCCCGAGGAGTTGAGGATTATCTTTGTCCTTCCTTCATGGCTTGAGATAATTTGCGCATCGCCGATTCTCGAAGCTAACTTCGGGCTCGCTTGGACTTTCTCTCGCATGGAGCAAAAATGATGGCTAAACCGGGTTTCAAAACACGCCGATCTTGAAATGAGAGGGTAGTGTTTAGTAAGGGTGAGGTAATGGCTTTCCTATGGGTGAAAGGTTTCAACCGCAATCCCTACCGGATGACCTAAACGAGATTAAGTCTTCATTGCTTGCTTAAGCTTTATATGAGAAAAGATCCATGCAAATTCATCGAGCAACGATGATGATGATGAAGAAGGGATGTGAGCATATGAGATGCAAGATGGGGAGTTGGTAAGCCCCAATTTGGGAGGGATATCAATTGATTTTCTCACTCCGATTAGTTTAAATATTAATCATTTTCGAAGAATTAGTGGTTGAGCAAAGACAAGTGATCATTTTGGATAAAACCATTTCAATTAAGTGTAACGTGGGTGCGCAAGTGATGTCTCGAGTCTAGCAAGAAAAGAAAAAGACTTATATTAAAAATTAGACACTTAACCACTATGTCCAAAATGGACTACAACGACAAATGTCCAGAAGGACTTAGGTGAAAGAAAAGTACTAGAACCTACGAAGGTTGACTCAAAAGACTATTTTAAAGATAGGTAGCCCCGCCTAGCCGCTCTTTCGTTGAATCATGCATCTATTCTTCGACGCCGGAGACGGGAGCTATTGCAGACCTTTCCATCAGGATTTCCTTGGCAACTTTTTGCTCAATCCAACCATCTTCATTACTGCGATGACCGGTTCATTGACCTTCTTGAAAGGGACGAGTCAAACTCCATTGTGCCCACAAGGCTTGAACCACCAAACTCGATCATGTTGACACTCATGTTGTTAGGGAGTGGGTTATTGATAGTATTAGGTCCTTCGTGCATCTCTAACCTCCCTTGCTCAATCAACCCTTGGATGGCCTTTTCAGGGGGACGCAATCATCCGTCAGTGCCCATGGTACCGATGAAAGGCACAATGCTTGGAGGTATCCAAAGGAGCGTTGGGGTTTCTAGGGCGATAATTTTCCAAAGGCCGGAGCAAACCTTCTCTCACCAAACCTCTGAAGATATCACTCAAAGGCATCCCAAAGTTTCTCAAGTCTTGGAGCCGGGATGCGGATGCATCGTGCTTCTTGGGAACAAAGGAAGTGGCATTGTTACGATCTGTCCCGCATAGCTAATCACTTCTTTACCTTTTGGTTGGGCGGGAGCCGTGTTGGAGGTGGAAGAAACCCGGTATTCGTAGCGAGGTGCAGCGGTCGGGCTGCTGATTGTAAGCCTTTTCGAACTTAGCCCGGAATTAACCATTGCACGCAAGTCAGCGTAGGGAAGTGGCGAGGGAAGCTCTCAAATGCGGCTTCAAGCATGACCGAAAGATGTCTAACTGCTCCTCGTCGGAGGAGGAATGGCCATTTCACGAGCTTTAAGTTCCACCTCTTATAGAAATCCCCAATATTCTCATTAGGGCGTTGCATCGTTGTTTGCGGGTCAACTCGTTTGTCTCCCATTCCAAGTTGGCTTTATACTTATCCGTGAAAGTACTTGGTGATCTGTTCCCAAGTAGTCCTAGCTTCAGCCGCAATCGGAAAAACCATTTCAAAGCCCCCGACTTCAAAGAGAGACTAAAGTAATCGGCCAACCTTGGTTTGTGCATCCCTTAGCCTTCATTGCCAAAGTATAGGTGTCCAAGTGAGTTTTAGGGCATGCACTCCCGTCAAACAATTCCAGTGGGCATCACAAACTTGTGAGGCGGGGGATAATCGAGTCGGAATCGTAGGCCGAAGAGTAGTGTTCTTTTGGCGGTCAATTCGGCAATCTGTGCTTTCATTTCCTTGTGTTGCTCCATAAACCAAGCCAATTGGGGATCCAAAGGTGGAGCGGGAATTCCTGAGCCGATATTTGAGCCGGGAAGAGGACTAGCTGTTGGTGGTGCATTAGTGGAAGGAATACCATACTCCGGGGCATAGGTGAAAACCTGTCCTTGGCCCAAATTACCCTGGGGAGTGTAGGTAGGAGCTGGGGCAAAAGGATAGAACCCAGCGACTTGCTGTTGGCTTCCAATCGGCGAGAGAAGATGGAGGCAGATCTGAGGTAGCCGATGGCTTGGATTTCCGGAGTGAGGCCCATAAGTAAGCTTAAGTGCGGGCCGCTGTCCCTGGTTGTTGAATTGCATGGCTGGTTGTGGCAAGGATGCATAACCGAGAGGATCTTGTGGTCTGGTGATTCTGATGAAACGGGGATGGGGGCTTGGTAACCCGTTGAACCCCGAGTGAGAAATGGGTTTGCGGAAAGCTGTATGAGGAGCAACCGAGCTAGCATCATTCGAGGAGGGGCTCACACTGTTGCCCCGAACCAAAGCTGTGGTGGCATTCCAAACCGTTGCTGCGAAAGTCCGGATTGATTGGTCCCAGCCGAGGCGGGATCCCAATTTCGTGGCATTCCGGGGTATCCCCAACCATGGGAAGGCATTCCGTGCCGACTTTGTCCCCACCGAGGCATTGCGAACCGGCTCGTCCCGTCAGCCGCATGGATCCAGTGGTCTGCGGTTGGGAGCCGGCTAACCTAGGGATCGAGGATCATGGGCTCTGGTGGTAGTACCGTGGGAGGCCGGTGGTGGCATCCTGGAGTAGTCGGGTTGACCAAGAGCGGGATTGTGGTCTTCCTCTTCTTCCACGGTGAAGGTGCCATCCGGGTTGAGGCGCGGCCAATCCATGGCTTTTGATAGCCTCCATAAGGTTGTTCAACCGTGCTTCCCGGCGCACTCTCATCGTTCGGCTAGCTGATTCCACTTGTTGTTCTGCGAGGAGTCCGGGAGGCGGAGTGACGTTGTCCCCATCGTTACCGATTGATGCGGACATTCTAAGATTCGGAGTCGGAACAGACGGTGAAGGCGATGATGCACTTGACTCTTCCCAACCGGATTAAACGGTGACTCCTAAGTGCCCGAAACCAACCTTTGTGCGGAGCTGCGGGGGGAAAGACACGAGGGTTCAGATGTCTGGGAATGGAAGGAGGGTAGGTGTTTGGGCTTTTGGCTCATGCAACATGCGATTATTTGTTCATGTTTACTTAAAACATGTTTTATTAACCTAATCGGTTGGAAAAGATTGCTCTTCTTTTTCGCAAACTACTCGATTCTGGATCAGTGGGCCCCGTCACTACGTATAAGCCCCTCGTATTCCACTCCGTATTTCAACCTCCCGGGGTGGACAGCCCGAGCGAGGGTCCTATAGGGCAAGCGGGTCCCACCGACCGAAAGAAAATGATCCTAAAAGTCTGGCGGGTAATCGAGTCTTAACGAGCATTCGATGTAAATTACGGACAAAGCTGACGTCAAAAGTCAAGATCATGTCCGAGGGCTCGACGAAAAGTCGGCATGATTTGGACTGATAAGCGTCCACAATTGATCTTGACTTGTCGTCATTTAAGCCGTAATTAGGCATGGAATATTCATTAATCCTTGATGACTCAGTGTCAATGCTGGGAGTCAGTGTATAATTTGTGCCGCCGAGCCGAAGTCAAGGCGCCGGTCAATATCTTGGTCAAAGTCCGCGGCGGAAAACCGCAACTTCGGCGATTAGGGTCCCCGAAAGATATTGAGTCGGTATGCCGACAAAGGCTTGAAAGGAAAGGTCTATACACAGACAGGGCATGACACAGACCAGACTAAAAACCAACCGGGTCTCGGACAAAGTGTGTCACGGACAAGTGCATGGTCGACACGAGGCTCCATGGGATGTTTGGGTAGTCCTGTGCTCATCCGAGAGGCGTAATAAGACCAAACGGACCGCGACAAGGATTTCCCCGGGTTAGGGACGTAGTGTGCAGTGTAAGGTCACGTGCGCGTAGTGTGCAAGCAGTCTATCTTCTTTTTCTGAGAAAAATAGAAATTTTTTTATGTGTCTTAAAAAGGCATGATGCATGATTTTTTTTTTGAATTTTTTTTTTTGAAAATTTTTTTTGAAAATTTTATGAACACATAAGCACATAAGCACAAAAATTCGGCAGGTTAGGGACATTATTCCGACAGTCAAAATTTTGACTTTTCCGAGGCGGCAAAAACAAACACGCGTGCAAAAATCAACACACACAAAGCAAAGGATTTTCAAATGTTGAGACGGAAGCTTGACCCTCAAAAGCTTTTCCTTTTTTTTTTGAAAATAATGATACCGGTACGTGGGATTGTTAGACCACAATTTATCCCCGACTCGTGTTAGGAGGCGATAACGGGAAGTTTAATGGTTTCCACCAATATACCAAATATCATTTTTTTTTTAGAAAAAGCTTATTTGTCCCCAGCGGAGTCGCCACTGTGATGTACCCGATTTTTTTTTGAAAATCAAACGGAGTCGCCACGCCATTTTAATTTTGAGGGCCAAAACTTTGAAAAATGCCCGAGATCAAGAGATTCGGGTTCGGAGGTCATGTTACGCGTCGGGAAGGACGTTAGTGTGCACCCGACGCGCCTCGCAAAACGAGTCTTCCAAACATTTGAAATCCTTTGTTGTGTGTGTGTGTGTGTGTGTTTTGACCAAAACGAGTTGAAACTGAGAAAAACAAAAATAGGGAAATCTTTATAAGACTTTGAAAAATCCCCAAGATTTTTGGTATGATTTTTGGGTCGAGTCTTGGCACTCAAAAGATTTTTGGATTTGAAAAGCAATTCTGCCAGAATGAAAGAAGGCAGTTGACCCTTGACTTTGAAATGGACTTAAAGGCTTCAAAACCTCATAATCTGGGGAAAGTCCGAGAATGAAAGTTTCTTAAAACACCCTAAATAGGGTTTCTGCAAAGGAAATTTCCATTTTGGAAGTAATTTGAGGGGTCAAAACCTTCTAGAAATCTCAGATGTGAAATCTGGATTTCCAGAAGCTGATGAACTGGCCTCTAAAAGAAAAATTGAAAAAAGGAGTTTTACTTACTCAAAAATAAAATAAAATTATGTCTGGAAAGCTCTGGATGTTGGCTACAAAAAGTGTTTTGTAGTCAACATCCAATTCCAAGTTTTACTGGGTCCAAAAAATAGGAAAATGGACTGAGGTCTCAGAACAATGCTACTGGACAGCAAGATGTTCTTGAGGGAAAATGTGATTTTTGGGGGATTTGCATCTATGTTCACCCCATTTTCATCCCTAGACTTGATACCACTACTTTTTATTAAGTGGTTATCATATTCAAGTCATCCTTGGGGAATTCATGGGGTTTAAACATGTCCTTTGCAAAGGGAAAGGGGGTTTTGTAAAGATGAAACCAAAGAGAAAGAATTGACTAAAGATCTAAAATGTGGACCACTTGAGATGGTCATTCATGAAGATGAACTTCAAGATGACCATCTTAGGTAAAAACTCAAGTTAAACTAGACATAAAATAAGTCAAAGTAAGAAGAACCAAATGATCAAGAAATCAAAAGAGAATTTTAGGGTTTTGAGAAGGAGGGCTTTACCAATGGTGACACCCTATCTTCCTAGGCTTGGAATTTGACTTGAGGAGTATCAAGATTTGGTGTTTGGCTTGAGGAGTATCAAGGTTTGGTGTTTGGATTTGTGTTTGGAGTGAGATTGGGAAAGATTCAAGAGAAAATGGTGGCAATCTAGAGATTCCCACTGTTTTCTCTCTATATTTCGCCAGAACTTCGTTGCTGTGATCAAAAATGTGTTCTCTAAACTGAGAGAGGAGGGTTCAATTTATAGGACACTGTGAGAATCAAACGTATCCGCGCGGACAAGGATCGACGCGTGCACTGTTCATCTGCTACAGTGCTGGCTTTTGGACAGGAAGAATAATCTTTTTAAAATTCAAAGCGAAGTTTGTTTTTCAACTTTCTTAATTCGGATTTTTCTAATTTCTTTTGCTTTTTGAGATTCTTTTCTTGGTTTAACTTAAAGTGGCAATGCCCATTTTACCCTTACTTTGTTAGAAAAGTTAGGAATGTTAGTAATGTTATAACTTTCGTTAATTTTCTAACGAAAATGCTAACAAGCTCAAATTGGAGCACTTACAACTACATCAATCTTACTTACGAGTGGCCTAGCAAACATCTCTCTTTACGAGGGACAATTTCCATCTTGACTTATCATTCTTCCCAACAAGAATCATACCATGCCAATGATAGCCCTTATTGTCATCCGGTTAAAGACAACGTTAAACTATATCAAACATGATATTCATCGAGCGGAAGACGATGATAATCTCAGGTCAAAGGATATCAATGATATGACTATATGAGATCTAATTATGACATTTGACCATGACATAAATCTCATAATGGGTCAAGTCCAGTACCTTGTTCTCTAACAAGTACCCATGAGTCTAATGTGCATCTCCATGCATATAATCATCACATGATTATCCATTAGACTTCATACTAGTGCTTCATAAGTACTAGGGACACGATTATTATAACTAAACATGCAAACACATATAATAATCAAAGAAACAATCTCATATATAAATGAACAATGACATTACATAAAGGTCTATCTCTATAGGCCTAGGGCACTAACACCTACAGTCTCCCACTTGCACTAGGCCCAATCATTCATGTATCTTATACCCATGGATCTAACATGACCATCATGTTTAGCTTGTGGTAAAGGCTTGGTGAGAGGGTCCGAGATGTTGTCATCCGTTGGTACCTTTCATATCTTGACGTCCTCCCTTTCACAGATTTCTCAAATGAGGTGGAAACGTCTCAAAATGTGTTTGGATCGCTGATGTGACCTTGGTTCTTTTGCTTGAGCAATAGCACCATTATCATCACAGAAAAGCTCTATCGGGTTAGTGATACTCGGAATGACTTCTAAGTCACTAACGAACTTCTTGATCCAAACTGCCTCCTTAGCCGCATCCGATGTTGCTATGTATTCGGCTTCTGTTGTAGAATCAGCAACAGTACTTTGTTTGGAACTCTTCCAACAAACAGCGCCTCCATTTAGCATAAACACAAAACCAGACTGCGATCTATAGTCATCTTTGTCGGTTTGGAAGCTTGCATCTGTGTAACCCTTTACAACCAGATCATTTTCCATTCCTCCAAATACCAAGAATACATCTTTAGTTCTTCTCAAGTACTTAAGGATATTCTTGACAGCTATCCAATGGTTCTCACCAGGATCAGACTGGTATCTACTCGTTGCGCTTAGAGCGTACGAGACATCAGGTCTAGTACATAACATGGCATACATGATAGACCCAATTGTCGAAGCATATAGTATATCACTCATCCTCTTTCGCTCATCATTTGTCTTAGGATAATGAGTCTTGCTAAGAGTAATGCCATGTCCCATTGGCAAGTATCCTCTCTTAGAATTTTCCATGCTGAATCTTCTAAGGACCTTGTCAATATATGTACTCTGACTCAAACCAATCATCCTTCTTGATCTATCTCTATAGATCTTGATACCAAGGATATAAGCCGCCTCACCCATATCTTTCATTGAGAAACATTTTCCTAACCAGGACTTTACAGTCTCAAGTGCAGGAACATTGTTTCCAATGAGCAAGATGTCATCGACATACAATACCAGAAATAGCACTATGCTCCCACTTATCTTCTTGTATACACAAGGTTCATCTTCATTTTTGATGAAGCCAAACTCTTTGACTGATTCATCAAAACGTAGATTCCAGCTCCGGGAAGCTTGCTTCAATCCATAAATGGATCTCTGCAACTTACACACTTTGTTAGAATCCTTTGGATCGACAAACCCTTCAGGTTGTATCATGTATACATCCTCAAGTAGGTTTCCGTTAAGAAACGTTGTTTTGACGTCCATTTGCCATATCTCATAGTCGTAATATGCGGCTATGGCAATTAGGATTCTAATAGACTTAAGCATTGCTACGGGCGAAAAGGTTTCATCATAGTCAACGCCATGAATGCACTATACCCCTTAGCAACTAGCCTAGCCTTATAAGTATGTACCTTCCCATCCATGTCGGTTTTCTTTTTGAAAACCCACTTGCACCCTATGGTTTTTACACCTTCGGGTGGATCAATCAAGTTCCAAACTTGATTATCGTACATGGATTTGATTTCGGATTCCATGGCTCCTAGCCACTTGTTCGAATCAGGAGTGGACATCGCCTCTTGATAGGAAGTAGGTTCATCATTCTCAATGATTTCTACTTCATTACTTTCCGTCATGAGAAATCCATATCTCTCAGGTTCGGATCGTATCCTATCCGATCTGCGAAGAACTTGTGTATCTTGAACCGGTTTCACAACAGCTTGTGAATTTGGTTCCGTCTCTACTACTGGCTCTATGTCATTTTCAGGTTCTTGAATTTCTTCAAGATCAATTTTACTCCTACTAGTTTCTTTAGAGAGAAACTCTTTCTCTAGAAAGACACCATTTCGAGCAACAAACACTTTGTTCTCGGATTGGTTGTAAAATTGATATCCTTTCGTTTCCTTAGGATAACCAACGAAAATATATTTATCAGATCTAGGTGCAAGTTTATGTTCAGAAACCAATTTCTTTACATAAGCCTCACATCCCCAAATCTTCATGAAAGATAAGCTAGGCTTTCTTCCATGCCACATCTCATGTGGGGTTTTAGGAGCCGATTTAGTAGGGACCTTGTTAAGTGTGAAAGCAGCTGTTTCCAGTGCATGTCCCCAAAAGGAAATAGGAATGTTCACTTGACTCATCATCGATCGAACCATATCTAATAGAGTTCGATTTCTCCTCTCGGACACACCATTCAATTGTGGTGTTCCGGGTGGAGTAAGTTCTGAAACAATTCCACAACTTTTCAGATGATCGTCAAATTCTTTGCTCAAATATTCACCACCTCGATCGGATCGAAGTGTTTTAATAGTTTTGCCAAGTTGATTTTGTACTTCACTTTGAAATATTCTAAATATCTCAAATGCTTCACTTTTGTACTTCATCAGATAGACGTAGCCATATCTGGATAAGTCATCAGTGAACGTTATGAAGTACCGAAATCCTCCCCAAAGAATGCTATTCATTGGTCCACATACATCAGTATGTACGAGAGCCAACAAATCACTAGCCCTTTCACTACTCTTAGTAAAAGGTGCTTTAGTCATCTTGCCCAATAAACAAGATTCGCAAACATCATATGATTCATAATCATATGAGTCTAAATATCCATCTTTATGGAGTTTAGAGATGCGTTTCTCGTTTATGTGTCCAAGACGGCAATGCCATTTATATGTGTCATTCACATTATTTGGTTTGGATTTCTTACTAACATGATAGACATTATCAACATTATTCTCAACATCCAAGACATAAAGGCCATTAAAAGAATGAGCAACACAATAAAGCATGTCATTCAAATAAATTGAAAATTTCTTATTCGCAATAAGAAAATTGTAACCCTCATTGTCTAAACATGAAATAGAAATAATGTTTCTGCTCAAATCCGGAACATAATAACAGTTATTTAAAACTAAAATTAATCCGCTTGGTAAAGTGACTTCGTAAGTCCCTACGGCCAATGCAGCAACTCTTGCTCCATTTCCAACCCGTAGATCTACTTCACCCTCTTTGAGCAACCTTCTATTCTTTAGTCCCTGCACATTTAGGCAAATGTGAGATCCACATCCGGTATCTAATATCCAAGAACTAGAGGTAGAAAGTAAAATATCTATCACATAGATACCTGAAGTCATGGCGATCTCATTGCCCTTCTTCTTGATCCTTCCCGATAAAGCTTGCGATTACGCCTCCAATGCCCAGCTTCCTTGCAATGGTAGCACACCGCATCCTTTTGGGATTTGGGTTTAGGCTTCTCCAACGGCAACCTTTGCCTCGGTTTAGCAACTTTTGCTTTACCCTTGTTTTTGAACCCCTTTCCTTTATTCACCATCAACCCTTGATTGGTTTTCTTGGTAATATTGTTCTCCACATTCTTTAGCATCCCATGCAATTGACAGAGATTTATTCATCCCATTCATGTTATAATTCAGAATAAACTGATTATAACTTTCAGGGAGTGAATGCAATATCATATCCGTAGCCAGCTCTAACTGGATAGGATATCCAAGCCTCTCAAGATGTTCGAGGTGACCCTTCATTTTCAACACATGAGGCCCAACAGGTTGTCCTTCAATCATCTTGCATGAATGAAGAGCCTTCATAGTGTCAAACATTTTTAAATGCGTGCTTGCAATGGAACATTTCCTTCAAATGATTTCCCAAATCATAGGCTTCCATGTGTACAAGGTCCTTCTGAAGAGCCTTACACATGGTCGCAAGCATCAGGCAACCAACATCAATAGAATCATCCACATGCTTCTTATGTTGGTCCCTTTCCGCTTTAGTTGCATTAGCAGCAGGCTCGGGAGGAACGGGTCCATCGAGAATGTACAACTTCCTTTCTTGTTTGAGAACAATTCTCAAACTGCGGATCCAATCCACATAGTTGTTGCCATTCTCCTCTAACTTGTCCTTCTCAAGGACTGATCGCAGTGACATGTTTTGATTATTGTTTACAGCCATTGATCTACAAAGATATGCAACAAGATATGAAACACATATAAATACCAATTCATTTAAGAGATTAATTAAAGTATTTCATAAATACTCCCACTAAATTATATAACCTTCTTATACAAACATGTATAATATAATTTAATAGGCTAAGACCCAACTTTAATTTAATTTCAAGTCGGCTATGGCACGACTGCTCAAAATTAAACTAAAAAGGTAGATAACATTTATCAATCATATCTATATATGACTCTTAGATCATTATGAGATTATAGACATCATATGTCACATGTTTCAATCTCATCTTATGCCTTAGGCCCAAAACCGTTTTGATAGCCTAATTGAGTTCAACCATGTTAAACGTATAGCAATCACTATTTGCTCATCTTGATCATACAAAGATAGAATCAATGTACCTCGCTGTAGCGTAGCCTACATGAAACTACCCGTGTACGCACAAGTGTTTAAACATGGGTGGCATAAAACAAACTCAAATTACAAAGAAGGTTCAATTTTTCATGCTTATCAATTACATGACAAGGTTGATTCATGAAAACTATATGAGCATAATTATAAACGTGGAATGATGCAACACAAATCATATTTGATCAGTAATTACTAGTACGTGGCATCGTATCCAAAGTTATCCCACACTTCCCAGAAGTGCCTGCGGGGAAGGTCTTGGCTTCCAGCCTATATACTAAGTAATACATCAAAATCCATATTATAGATTAATCACATTAATCACATAATTCAATTCATAATCATGGTATATCTACATATACAATTACTTCCATAAGCAAATCCCATATAAATTCATATTCTAGATCATGCACATCATGAAAATTCATATAATCACATTACACAATTATCATGATTATCTAACTAAACATCATGAACCTGGCTCTGATACCACTGTTGGGTTTTCGAGGGTCCATGCGCAGCGGAATAAGCAATAACTCGAAAAACCCCAAGCCCTAGAATCCGTTCTAGATGAATAATTAAGAAAGATGAAATAGAAATACCAACCTTGAATGCTTTTGCCTTTGATAAACTTGACCCAACTCCAGATTGAACGACCTTGTTAATCCTTGATGAACGAACGGGAATCACGAACCAAAGATCTTGACGATCGAAGATCCTCTATGTGTATCCACGCGATGAACGAACCCTAGAACTCTTCTAGGAGGATTGCAAGATCCTATTGATTGAAACACCTTTCAATCAATGAAGAACAATGGATTTGGTGGTGTTTGATTCTCAATTCTCAATTGAAATCTCTCACTCTTGGTGTTTCTCTCAAGCCAAAACGTTCTAATGACGGCTAGGGCAACCAGGGGCAGCTATTTATACGTTACAAATAAAAGCCCTTTGCGAAAACCCTAAAATTAGGTCATTTACGTATCAGTCCAGGCCCGACGGGACGACTCGTCCCCCAGGGCACGAGTCGTCCCCTTGGGACCTTCCACTGATCCTGGCGTCCCCTTGAGAGGCACGACTTGGCTTTGCTCATGGGACGAGTCGTCCCTTTGGGCACGACTCGTGCCCTAGAGCACGAGTCGTCCCTCGGGACACCCCCTACGAATCATCCTACCCCTTTATGGGGAATAGTTAGTTCGGCCGGGGACGAGTCGTCCCCTGAGCACAGAAAACCCATATTCTTCATTTTTGACAATTCGTTCGATGCGTGTGACCCCATAGGACCATACTATGTTGGCAATGAGTCCGATCAAATCGATCCTCATAAGACATGAGCGGACTCTAGCAAGCCATCATGCCTACCCAAATAGTATAATATCAAGTTCGATTTTCCTACATAGAACATATCACAATCCCATTGTCACACGATGTTATATTGAACATGAGTCATGGTCCACGTCAACTCATATTGTCCAATGCTTTCTCGTTATCAAGTAAATTGATTAATCGAATGACATTAATCACATTAATTCATTCGGGCATGGCCATGCACTACATCAATCTTACTTACGAGTGGCCTAGAAAACATCTCTCTTTACGAGGGACAATTTCCATCTTGACTTATCATTCTTCCCAACAAGAATCATACCATGCCAATGATAGCCCTTATTGTCATCCGGTTAAAGACAACGTTAAACTATATCAAACATGATATTCATCGAGCGGAAGACGATGATAATCTCAGGTCAAAGGATATCAATGATATGACTATATGAGATCTAATTATGACATTTGACCATGACATAAATCTCATAATGGGTCAAGTCCAGTACCTTGTTCTCTAACAAGTACCCATGAGTCTAATGTGCATCTCCATGCATATAATCATCACATGATTATCCATTAGACTTCATACTAGTGCTTCATAAGTACTAGGGACACGATTATTATAACTAAACATGCAAACACATATAATAATCAAAGAAACAATCTCATATATAAATGAACAATGACATTACATAAAGGTCTATCTCTATAGGCCTAGGGCACTAACACCTACAGCTGAGGGGAGGTATCCCATCATTCAGAGGAGGAGGAGGTGGAAGCATCTCGTTGGTAGGAGGGATCTCGTCTCCCTGACCTCGGTTCTCCTCATTGGTAACACTGATGGTTTGTCTGTCCTCCATTGAAACAGAATTTTGGGATCAAACTAATTTCTTGCCAAAAATTGCCAAAAACTATCCAGTAATTGCAAACGGCCAAAATAAGAACTTTTCGGCCAAAATCACAGTTTTTCGGCCAAACGTAAGACAAGTTTTACTCGCCACGAACAGGATTCAACTGCGAATGTTTAAACACCAGATTTCCGGTCAAACACTAATTTTCCAGGCGAAAAATTGCAGAATCCGACCAAAGCGAAACAGATCAAAAGTGAAACAACGCGATTTCAGACCAAAAAACAAGAATTATCCGGCTGAAAATAGCGCTTCAGGCGAATGATTTTCAGGCTAAACAATGGGTCTTTGACTCGCTTCCCGGCATTGGAACCAAGCTGATGCTGCCAAAAAGTCGAATCAGCCCAAATCCAGCGGTCGGTTGTACTCCGGCGATTGAATAGCCTGAAAATAAGACAGAAAACGTAAACTAAGCCGGGGCTTCACCGGCGAAGGCCCTCCGGCGTGAGAGTAAGTTCACGGTTTTGTGTATAGAGAAATCAAATTGACAGAGCTTCGAGTCAAAGAGATAACGTACCAAAATATGGAAATAATGGCTTGTATTTATAGGGATGGATATGTAGAATTCATGTTGAACTTGGACTGTAAAGAGATAAGGTATAATCCTAGGAGGATTATATCTGTTGAGGAGTCCTTATTTGACTTGAATTGATATAGGAGGTGGTTACAATCCTGATAAGATTATAACTGCTTAGTGTCCTTATTGGACTAGGACTGCATAAGCTGTTCTGCCGGTATGCCGAGGTGCTACTTCCTCGTCCTCGTAACCTGTCCCGTTAACGAGGAGCCGGGGAAGAGATGAGAGAAAGAAAGGCATGTCATGATGACGTCATAACCGAGGAAGAGTCCTCGTCCTCAAGAGAGATCATCTCGGCCTACGAGGGAGGTCTTCCTCGTCACTTTGAGTTGGGCCTGGCTTATGTTCTCCTGCTGAGCCCAGGTCATCCCTATGAATGACGAGATAGAGAGATGAGGAAGCCCAGATCTTCTCTCGTAACTGAGACTTGATGGATTATGTTTAGGGCCCAATCCACTTGGGCCTTACCCGTACAATTCCATGTTCGTATCTCGATTTATACTATTCATTACTATTTAATAATGCTTTATGGATTAGAATTTATTGGTACAATATATTTTCATAAAATATAAAACTTTAGAGATTGAACTGTGAATTTAAAAGATACTTATTACACTTTTCATCTATTTCGTTAACTTTCATCTATCTAATGTCATCTATTTTTACATTGAATTGCAACAAAACGTGAACACAGTTTACCAAATTATAAAAATTATAACATTAGATTCTAAATTGCAATTTCGTGTAAACTTGGTGACATTAAAGTGTTATTTGCCCTTGAAAAAATAGTGTAAAGTTTTGATTTCGTTTGAGCATGAATTTGAATCGGCAATTGAAGTTGATTTTTTTTAAAAAAATGTCAAACTTAAACCTAATCATCTAATTTTCGATTCGGTTCGACCAATTTTGATTTCCATTTTTTTTTTTTTTACCTTTTTACCTTGGTTTGGCCCAATTTCATTGTGATGTACTCCCTCCGTCCCGGAACAATCTTCACACTTTCCCTTTTGGGCTTCCCAAAACTTACTTCACACATTTAAAACTTACCTAAAATGGAAAGGAATCTTTACTATTCCCTCCACTCATTCTCTCTCCTACATTATTTTAATACTCACAATACCATTATAATTTACTATTCTCTCCACTCATTCTCTCTCCTATTTTATTTTCACACTCACAACACTTTCAATATAATACTCCCTCCTTAAAACCAGTGCAAACAGTATTTGTGAACATTGTTCCGGGACGGAGGGAGTATTTAACTCGGGGTATATCATATTTTGCGATTAGTGGTGTTAGTGGTGGTCGTGTAAGTGGTAATGGATGTTGGTGTTTGAGGCGAACTAAAAACATAAAAATGAGGAAAGGGGTTTTAGTTTTAATTTGAAATTGGGAGGGTTAAAATAAAAATCAAACTATAAAAATGAGTGCAAAATTATTAAAACTAGTACATATGCCCGTGTCCTCGGACACGGGTCTTTTTTTTTAATTAACATAAATCTCCTAGCACATGCCCGTGTTCACGCGTGAGATTTTTTTTTTTATATATCTTAAAAAAAAAAAAAAAAACAACAAACATGTATGTCGCACGACATACAAAGGTGGGAGGGCAAAACAGGAAAGGGAGTAAATAGTGAGGGCAAAAGGGTCATTTTCGCCCATGTAACTGTTCACTCAACTATTCAAAAAAAAACCCTTCATTTATACTATAGATACCCAAACAAATATTGCACGTGCTTAGCACATATCAAATTAACAGAGTTTCTTAAGATTTCGTCAAAAATATCTTGATTGCTAATATTTTGTTACTTCATACCCCCTAATCGTCAAAATTGATACATTACCTTTATTTGAATTTGCCCATAACAAATGATTTTAATTCACATAAAAATATTTTTAGTTAAATTGACAAAAATAGTTAAAATGGTACTATTACATAATTATTATTTTTGGAAAAAGGCATATTGATTCATAAGACCCACATTTGGGATTGATGCTCGTATATATAAAACACAGAGCTTTATGTTCATCTTAACTTGTTCAACCAACCAACTGAAATGCTCCTATAAATCAATTATTACACTTGGCACAGTTCCAGTTCCAACCGTCGTACTTCAGTATTTCTTGCTCCATTTGAGTGGCAGATCTACGCCTACGTTAAATGGGTGTTAAATGGGTGCCAGTGCACCTACTGAAATTAAAAGAATAGTCTTGTCAAGTGATAAAAGTATTAGTTTTTTCACCTTAAGATTACAAAAAGTTTGGGAAACCTTAGGTTCATTTTGCTTACATTCCTTGTGTTGGGACCGCGACTGGACCCACCACTCCACATTAGTATGATATTGTCCGCTTTGGACCCAGACCGCACAAATTTACTCTTGGGTCAACTCCCAAAAGGCCTCATACTAATGAAGTGGGTGGACACCTTTTTATACTAGACAATTCTTCTTTCAATTGTCGATGTGAGACTTGGGTTGATACCCCCCAACACCTTGTGGCTTAGCCCATGTTCAAATCTTCACTAAAATAGAGTCCACACTAACAAGAACGCAAAGAAATAACATTTCTGATATTTTCGCAAATCGCAATATTCTGCAAACAGGCAAACTATGGTTTGTATATTCCTTTAATTTCCTCGGCCACAGAGAACAGTTGTAAAGTAAGCAAATTGTAAGTTAATATCTACACAGGACCACTCTGATATTTACATTCTCAATTTAATGAATCTTTCATATTTTGTCATTCCTCCAACGACATTTAAATCCAATAATCAGCTGTCAGTAGAGCCAAAGAGCCGCTTCATCAGCGTAAATCTGGCAGAGACAGAATTCGGGTATATTCCAGCCACTTGCTTTTCTCGTTCCTTATAAACTCTGGGGATTGTCGACGTGAAAGTAAGAGTTACTTTCTTCTCCAAAACATTCACCTCTACAGACTCCGTCTCACCTGCAAGTTAAGAATTTCAATTACGGGTCACTGGTGGTGATCACTATGAAATTATACAGCAAACAGTTAAATGGTGCACCCATAAAGTTAAATACTTGTGGTTAATGACTTGCATCATAGTTAAAGAAGGAGACTTAGGGTATACTTATATTAACTTCGATTATAAAAAAGAAAATAAAAAACAACAACAACAACAACAACGCCTTAGTCCCAAAATAATTTGGGGTCGGCTAACACGAATCCTCATATGTCATCGTGTGAAAAGTTAAGCACTTGATTTACGAACATTCAACAAGAGGTACAGAAACTAGAGGATTCCAAGTTTGACAGAGTACTACTTCATAAAGGTTCTAATTAGAAATTGCTTTGTACAAAGGGAATCCAATGTGAAGTCAGTGTCAATAAAGAGAAATTATCCAAGCAGTTGCCTCATAATTCAACAGCCGGCCACATAGTGAGAGCATATTGCATTCAAGTTTATTTCACTCCATTAGATGTAGCACCCAAAAAACATATTTTTCCCATTTGGTGGGGCCCACTATGGACCCACAGGACCACAATGGGAAATCACTATTAGCCAAAGAAAAAAAAAAAGAAAAAAAAAAGAAGGAAAAAAGTTGGCAACGGCTACCGGCCAAAAGACCAAGAAAAAGTGACAGGTCTACAATGGCGAACTTGAAACTTGTTTCAACTCATGGAAAGGGGAAATTCAACAATGGCGGAAGGGGAACTCACCGTTCATTCTGGAAATAATGTCAGCTACCCTTTTCTGACATCTTTCGCATCTAAAATCCGCCAAGATAACAACTTCCTGTACCTGCTCGTAATCAGGCCACAAAATCAAAGAACATAACATTGTATATGTGTGTGTGTGAGAGAGAGAGAGAGAGAGCTTACAAGAGGAAATGTTAAGGATTCAATGGAGGCAAGAGTTGTTCGTGGTGCACGAATTTTACTCGACTTCACAAACCCACAATTGCTCAGCTGTTGCTTGTTCTGATCTTCTACCAAAGCCATGAGTAGAGTTTCACCTGGACAAGTTAGAGCCAACAAGAAGGGGTTCCCAAGAAAGAGTAAAAGCACAAAGAGGAACAGAGAAAGATAATGGAGAGAGGTAGCAAGTGTTATCTAGAAAAGGATATATGAACAGCTTTACTAAACTGGAAAAGCAATCTTATCTATCTCAGATACTTATATATGTTGGAGAAAAGGGAGAGGTAAGGGAAGGGGTTGTGTGTGTGTGTGTGTGTGTGTGTGTGTGTGTGTGTGTGTGTGTGAGAGAGAGAGAGAGAGAGAGGAATAGGAAAATAATAAGTGGAAGAGTTCATTGAGTTGACAAAGATGCTTCATTCTAACAAGGAAGCAGCAGCCAGCCCCCTTACATTACACCTACCTATTCCATCATGTTTTAACCATTTCATTTTCCTTAAACTAAATAATTAATTATTGGGATTGCTTCTCACACCATTCCTCTTTAATGTTCAACTTTCTGGCTCCCAATAACCAAGTCATATGTCCATTCAGTTTGGTAGGTAGGTAGACCCCACCACAGAAACACTTCTACAAAATAAGAATTAAGAATAAAATCCCATTAATCTCATGACTATCCAATAAAAGGGAATGGAGATGAGCAATAAAAAAAACTACTCACATGGTTCAGCCTCTGCATTTAGCAACTGTATGATCTGATCATGGCTGCCATGTTCATAGACAGCTGTTCTTGTGTTTTCTATATTCCACAATAAAAAGCTCCCATGCCATATCAGAATTGAAACTTGAAGGAAAGCAATTCCTCGTACCAAAACGAACGAATTTTCTTCAAATTTGCTCTTGATTTGATCAAAATCAAGGGTTTTTTAGTCATTCATTTTCAGACGGGGTTAGCATATTATCATGACTCCCGTGTAGATGAATAAAAGTATCAGATAAGAAGTTTACATAAAACATCAAAAGTCAATATTATTGAAAGAAAAATATGTACACAATACATGGGAACTCTGAAAAAATGCTGTGAAAAGTAAAAAAAAGAAATTTATCTTCTATGTGGGTTACCTAACTATTCTACAGGTAATTAGAGCACTAAAAGGTTAATCCAACTGGCTTGATTAGGCACACTTTTGTGCCATTGGCAACAACAAGAAAAAGGAGTACAAAACCAGATCAACTTGTTTGACTCTACATATACCTAATGCTGCATTCAGATCTAAAAGAAAAGGGAAACATGTACATATGAGAAAGTAAAGAGAGAAAACCAAAAATTCCATACGGGGAAGAGAGAGAAGTTCCAAAAAGGTATTGAAATCCATCCTACCATCATCAGCATCACTGAGACATGACCAAGTTTGTTAGAGGAGAGGCCACCGGAGAAGGAAAAAGTGTCGAGTCCCTAAAGAACTTGCAGTTTTCATTATCAACTTTCAATGATGGGCGAAGAAAGAAACTCTCGCAAGTCTTTGTATTCAAAAGTTTCAATCCGTTTTTCTTCTTGTTAACACTGCAATTCCGCTTCGGAGAAGCACGCCTACCATGTCTTCTCTTCCTTGACCAATTCCACTTCAATTGTGCGAGTAAAGCATCTTTTGAAAGATCTTGGACCCTTGCTGCTGAATCCTTGACATTGCAATTTCCAACTAAGCTTTTCACAGATGAATCTTTATGAACAAAGCCAAGTTCTTTATTGTCATGTACATCAGCTGGATCAGGTTGGATATCACATGATTTAGAAATAACTGACTTGACTACTTGGCAAGGCCGCATTGAGCTAGCAAGGTCTGGTCTTCCTTGTAATTGCTTCCACTCATTTCCCAACCACTCCTTTGATTGTCTCAAGTCGTTCAAACCAAATATAGATTCTCGCTTTTCTCCTGCAATTAGATTAACTTCAACGTCATGAACTTGAAGAAAATGGCAATAAACTAAAAAATATACAAATTTAAAAAGGTTAAGCTCCCAATAAGTAAAAGAAGGAACATAATACACACCTGGAAAGTAGACATGAATTCTTTCATCAGAATCTCTCTGTACTACAATCCCTTCCCACCATCCATCATGCCACCATGCATCCACAACGCTTCCAACAGTAATACCAGAAGAGCTATCTTTCTCAGATGATGCAGCTTGCCTAACAGTTGTCCTACCGTTAAGCCTAATACCTAATTGATCTGGAATAGCAATTCTGGATGCCAAAATCCACTCCTACATGACAAAATTCATACAGTTAATATAACAAACAATCAATCATGAGACAGTAGAACTTTTATTAAAATATTATAAAAATTTACCTCTAGATTAATAGATTCATCAACTGCATCTTTCACATCCTGATACCGCACTTTCACCTTATCTTTATGCTTCTTAATAATCAGAGCTCTAAACCAGCAACCTCTGACGCCACTATCCTGAGACAGCACTTCAATTTTAGACCCTATGGCCAAATTCTCAGAATCTTTCTGCATAAATGCATCACCATATAGGCTTATGCTCCCTACACCTCTGGAGCCAGCTGCGTTGTTCAAGTCCTTGTCTTGTAATCGCCGAAGCCTCTTTCCAGGTCTGATCCCAACAGCATCAGGAGATGGCCGAGACTTTGCCTTTGACCGGGATAAAGCAGAAATGAATCCAATTATCTCTTGCTTCCAATAACCCTTAACTTGAGTTATGTCAAAGGGTTTGACATCATCATTGTCAAACTGCCTGTGGCACACAAAGGGTTCATACTTTGTGTAAGTTGCTTCATTCATAAATGTCTCAAAGTGCTGGGGGCTGAGCACCGCAGCTAAGCCATCTACGCACTCAATACTGAGATGTTGAAGACAAAGGGAAAAGAAAACCTCTCTATTATTGTGATTGTGAGGTAAAGCAGTACCAACTTCATCAACTTTATGAAACCATTGTACCACAACCATTTTGTTTCCCCTTGAATCCTCGTACATATCATTTAAGTAAGCAACAAGACGGTTGCCTTCTTCAGCCAAAACATAAACAAAATCGTCAACCTGGAAAAGAAAAAAAGAAAGACATAAGTTCAAGTATTACAGCAGTTTGATCATCAGAAAAGAAAATAGTAGGGAAACAGTGGAGACAAAATAAGGCTTCATTCCAGCAATAGGGAAGTAGCACAATAGCCTGAAGAAATCAAGTAGCAATCACTTACGGAGATTGTAACACCATTGCGTCTATATGATGGATAATGCTTCCTTTTCTTCCTGCAAGTCCATGTAGAGCCTACCCATGAAAACTCCTTAGCACATTGGCCCAGTTTTTGTTGTTCACCATCCTGACAGAAAAACAAAGTAACTACTTGGTAAGAGGGGAAACCTAACTTGGCATAATGAAAAATCACTAAAAACCATTGAACATACCTTTGAAGTTTGTATATCCAACTTGCAAACATCCGTGGCTTCTGAAGAAACATTCACTGAAAGGGTTGGAGTGGGGATGCCTGAAACCATTTTCATACATAGAGTTAATACATTAGATTTTGAGAGGGAAAAATAAATAAATTGCAATGCATAGAAAAGGTAAGCAGAAAAAACAGAAGCCAGTGGAATTGAGAACCAAACAGCCAAGAAATGACAAAATAAATTCTGTACATAATACCATCAGCATACAGAAAAGAGACTAGATATGCCATCTTATCTTCACAGCACTAGACGAGAAAGATGAAAAGGTTAAGAAACCTTAAACATGTTATGCATTCGAGAACAAGAGGGTTGGAGTTTAATGTGGGACATCAAACTTGATAAAGAGGCAAAGGAAATTATGAAAAGAACCATTGAAAGAAATGAAGCTCGTCATTAGAGAACATTGTAGATCTTAACCTAGTTCGAGGGCACAGGAATTCCGAGGCTCTCAACCAGCTCTTGGAATTTGATTTAATATATCTGCAGCCCAAATCATAGTCAGCTTTCCATGACAAAAACACTACAAATTGAGATGAATAAGTTATTATTGGTGCAAAAAGAATAAAAGAAACAGAATGGAGCAAGATGCCAGATAAAGAAGCTGATATCTATTGTCAAGCAAAGAAAATGGCAATAGTCAAGTCCAAACGTTTAGAAAATGCAAGTAACAAAAAAACATACTGTATTTCGATTTCTAATGTGGAGAGACCCAAAAAAAAATGTGGGCTGCATCACGGTTTTATTAAAAAACTTCAAGGAGGACACTAATCCAAAGGGATTCATGCTTCTCAGAACTAATGTATAGCCAAAATAACAAGAGACAAAGCAGAGAATAGAGAACCTAAATTAGATAAAACTAAAAATAATGAAATTGCTATGTACAACGTAAAAAAAAAATGGAAAAATAGATTTTTTTTTCCAGCTCTGGACCAGTGGCAGAGCGATGATTATTTCTAAAGAGGGCAAAAGACCATTTTGACAAAAATTGTACTAGCTAAATGGGGAAAAATCAGATAATTATAGGGTTTCCCATTTATTGAACTAAAACCCCTAAATTTGAAATTATTTTGAGAAAATTGCCCTAGTACATTTTTTAAAATCAAATGGGGGCAGCTGCCCCATAGCAGTAAGGGTGGCTCCGCCCCTGGTCTAGACACAAATTTGAACTTGTTAAAAAGACCGGACTATAAGGCACCCTTGAAGAAGAGTACACCCAAGGCCTATCAAGCAAAGTATCCAAAGAAAACATTTCAATACCAGAAGGTCCTAAACCTCATCTTAACTCAAGAAAAAGAAGAAAAGAATACTAAATCAGGAAAATCAAAAAGAAATGTTTCAAGTTTGACTAAAATTACATATTTTCAAAATAAAACATGAAACTAACACACACACACACACACAAAACTGCCCAAACAAGAACTTCAAAAATCATCTTTTGAAATTGAAAAAAAAAAACAGAACTTGTGAAATTGTGCATACTCGAATTCAGGAACTCTAATATTCAGACTAGAAAACAAATTTCACCAATTAAAGTATTAAACTAAAAGAGCATCTAGATATTGAACAAATCCATCAGAAAACAAATTTCACCAATTAAAATTCCAAATAAAAATGACGAAAGAGAATTCGATAGAAAAATCAAATCAACTTATTCCCAATAAGATTGGGTATGAAGCAGACAGATTCAACTAAAAGAAAGAGATAAAGAAGATGCCCAATAATAAATATAGCGGCGAAAAACAAAAATCAAGCAAAGAAGAAAGAAAGATTAAATAAGGAGATTTAGTTTTGTACCTGTAACAATCAAATTCAACCAATCAACAACTTCTCTTCTCGATCTAAGCTTCAAATTCATCACAGAGGCAAAATCCGATTTCTCCCGATTTACAAACTTATACGACATGTGCCCTAATTTTTTCTCTTTACCAACAACCACAAGGTCCAAACTTCCATCCCGCCGCTTCAAATAGTACCTCACCTCCTTCCTCCCGTTCTCCCCCGTCGCATACATCTCCTCCCATCGCGAGAAGGGCGTCGTTATAGTCCCCGCCGCCGCCACACATCTCTCCATTCGCAATCGTAACCCTAACCCTAAGAAATTACAAACCTCTACAAATAAATTAAAGACAAATCCTTGGTTTAAAATTATATGTAACCAAAGAAAGGGATTTGTAGATATAAATTAGCTTTAAGGAAGCGAAAATTAACAGCTTTAATAAACTGAGAAGAGGGAATTCGAATTGGGGATTTGAGATTGTAACCTAATTTCCGTTTCTTTACAGAAAATTGCTAACGCGTTTGAAGAAATGGTGTTTAAATTGGGATTTGGAGACTTTAAATATAGGGGCTGATTTTGTGTGTGTGTGAGAGAGAGAGAGGGTAGAGTAGAGAGAGAAAGGGGAGCGCGAGAGAGAGAGAGAGAGGAGGAGGAAGAACCTAGGGTTTCGTTAACTTGAACTGAGATCGACGGTGTAGATTTAAAGTTATGACCATGACACGACGGAAAGTCGTAAGAAATTGCGGAATTTCATATGGGGAACATGTGATTTTACGGAAGTAACACTGTTGGAGTTTGATTTTTGGCCTTTTCTGCCGATTGTTATTAGTCAAGGGGCAAGCAAGTTTTGGAGGTTTTCGACCTTTTAAATGATTTTTTTTTTTTAAATGGAAGTTGTTATTTTTATTTCATAAAATATGAATTTAGAAAAGGGTAATTTTATTTTAATAATAATAAAATCTCTAATTCTGATTCCAATCCGGTCTTCTACTTTGTTTTTGTAAAATATTTATTTTGATTTATTTTAATCTCTTAATTTAAATTTAATCATTAATTATTATCAACAATTAATTTAAAGTTTTCAACAATAAATTTCTTTGATTTGTGAGAGCCATTGTTTTCTTTTATTTGTGACACCCGTTATTTTCTCTTCTTTGTGAAAGCCTATACTCCCTCCGTTCCGTCCGAAAAGTCACAAATTTTCATTTTGGGCGTCCCATTTAAAAAAACACTTTTTCAAAAAGGAAAGTTTTTATTACTATTCCACCCACTCATTCTCTCTCCTATTTTACTTTTACACTCACAACATTCTCTCTCCTAACTATTCCTCCTACTCATTCTCTCTCCTATTTAATTTTTCATACTCACAACATTTAAACTTTTTCTCTTTCCTACATCACTTTCCTTAATTTGCGTGCGAGGTCCATTTTGTGGCTTTTCGAACGGGACGGAGGGAGTATTTGTTTGTTTGATGTTGTTGTTTTTTTTTTTTTTTTTTTTGCAATTGTGACGATTTTTGTATTTTTTCACAATGAAGTGGATGTAAATGTTCTAACTGTATAAGTATTATTTATGGATTTGAGATGGCTAGTAGGCGTTTTCTCAGCAACTCGATTCTGCATTTCAAGTGTTCAGCGCAACATATTACCCAAGGAGATTTCATAAATGTTGGATTGAGTCAGTATCCAAGTTTTGTTTGGAGAGAAATCCGAACATCTCAAGAATTAGACATGAAATATCATTGTTGTATGTTATGAGTTATAACTGGTATTGAAATTTGAGCTGATCCTACAACATTTGTGGAGTGTTACCTCTTTTATAATTGTGAGTAAAATCAAACTTATAGTTTACTCATAATAATTAGTAATAATAATAAATAAATAAATAAATAAATAAGCATCGACTACTGACTTGTAAAATGTAGTAACTTTATGAGAAAGATAATAATATATTTACAAATACTCCCTCCGTCCCACTATACTTGACACTTCTTTTCATTTTGGGCCGTCCCACTTTACTTGACACCTTCCAAAAATAACCTAATTTTTATATTTTTATATTAGATGGACCCCACCACTAATTCTCTCTCTTCATTTTCCACCACTCAATTTATTCAACCAACACTACTATTTACCCCACTCATTCTCTCTCTTCATTTTCTACCACACATTTTCTTTATTTAATTGTTTCTTCTTAGTTCCCGTGTCCACTCCTTGGGTGTCAACTATAGTGGGACGGAGGGAGTACATAGTATTTACTTTTTATATCATTATGGAATTAAATCTCTTTTGACCCAATTGAATCTATTTAAAAAATAAATAAATTAAATCTTGTTTTTTAATTTATTTCATTTAATTAGTTATTTTAATCAAGTGAATTAGAGGTGGGAATTTATCGACCGAACTGCACTCATGTAAGAGATGAATAATTAATAAAGTTACAAATTGATATTTTTATCAATAAATTATAATACATATATAATGATAGCTTTAGCGTGAAACACCAAAAAAAATATTTCTTTCATCTCTAGATAAATGTCTAAATTTCATTAATGAGTCATTATGAAAATTATTTCTTTCGTCTCTAGATAAATATCAAAAAAAATATTATTGACAAATGATTCTTTTTACCAAAAATAACATTATTTCTAGATTAAAAAAATAAAAATGAACATTCATTAAGATACGAAATAAATATTTTAGAAAAAAACATTTATATTTTTGAAATAAAAAAGAAAAATATATCACTAATCACCAAAAAAAAAAAATCGTAATATTTGGAAATTTGGACACTAATATAATGGAATATTAAGTAAATTTTTGCAGAGTTATCATTATAAAGAGGTCATGATTTTATTTATCTCAAAATAAGTATTGTATTTTAAATAAAGGATTTTGTTAGGATAACCCCTTTCAAGAGTATCTTAACAAGTGGCCTATTATTTTTGGACAAAAATGTCCCTCATTTCTCAAAGCAACCATATATATGATGGGGGTAAAATTGTAATCATCAAAGAGATATATATATATATATATATATATTAACTCTCTTCTTTTTTTTTAATACTAACTCTCTCTCTCTCTCTCTCTCTTATTTAATACTAACTCTCTCTCTCTCTCTCTCTTATTTAATACTAACTCTCTCTTTCTCTTTGATGATTACAATTTTGTCCCCATCATACATATGATTGCTTTGAGGAACGAGGGACATTTTTATCCTAAAAATAATGGGTCACTTGTTAGAATACTTCTATGGTGGGTATCCTAACAAAACTCTTAAATAAAATTATTTTTTGAACAATAGCATGTTTATATATATATATATATATATATATATATATATATATATATATATATATATATATATATATATATATATATATATATATATATATATATATTCACTTTTTATGCCATCTTAAAAATATACTCCCTCCGTTCGACTTAGACTTTTTGCTATTTTGGGCGTCACCCGACTTAGGGCCCAAATGGAAACCTTAAATCACTTATGTCTCTCCACTCATTCTCTTTCTTACATTATTTTAATACTCACAACACCATTATAATTTACTATTTCCTCCACTCATTCTCTCTCCTATTTTTAAATTACACTCACAACATTTATCTTTTCCTTAATTCCTGTGCCATTTCAAAAAATTCTAAATGGACCGGAACGGAAGGAGTATTTCTTTTTGAAATGTGATTTTTTAAAGAATAAAATATGATAAGTGAGATATTATAAGTCAAGAAAGTACACTTATAGGTTTCTTGTACTACTATTGGTGATGATTATATATTCACACGGACGCAGTTATTAATTGAGCCAGTTTAGTTAGTTGCCATTGCACCTACGGCTCACCAACACAAGGTTAATCGACTTTGTTTTCGATTTAATTTTGTTCGACATACGATCACTTATATAATTCACATCTAAGTCAAGACACAGTTTGTGGAAAAGCACTGTTCACCTTGCCACATCATACCAGTTTGACGATTATAGTGGGATATACACGTGTTAGTTAAACACAGCGTTTACCATCATCGGTCACAATTGTCGCCCAGGCGACAAAAGGAAGGGAAGTCGACAAGCTCCGAAATTCCGCCAACTTTCACATCTAGTCACACGTGCTTCCCGCATGACTACATTGTCGCTTCTGACTACAATCATTTCGCCTATTGTCTTATTCACTTAGACAGTATTTTCGCCTGATATCATTAATATCTTAGAGCCGTAATAACCATGGTATACTTCTCGCAATTTCTTATTCTCACGCGCCGATCTTCGAATGTCGCCACTATATTCGTCGCCTCACTATTTTGGGCCTGTCTAAACGCAAGTATTATACGTACTTGGCCCAGTTGGCCCCTTTTCATTCTGATGGGCCTAGTTTTACTGTTCAGGCCCAAATTCATTTTTCACAGTCACATCATTTTTATTATTGTTATATTTTTTAATAATATTTCTTAAACTGTTGGTTAAGATAATTGTCGTTTTTAGGCTCCAAGCAATTAGAATCTGGTTTTTTACATTTACATTGAAAGTTATTGCTTTATATTAATTATTTTATGAAGTAAATTAATATAAACAATAAATAATTAATAATTAATAAGGATAAAATTTGATTCTTTCAACATCATATTGTAATAGTAATAATTTTATTGTAAAAAGCCAAAAACACACTATTGTTTTAGAAGGAAATACAAATATATTGATATTTATAAAGAAGTCAAAGAGTTTTTACTCGATCGGCATCTTATGTTCATTTAAATACGAGAAGTAAAGGGTTCCAACCCCAACTAGTGGCGGAGCTAGAAATTAAGTGAAGGGGTGGCAAGAAATTTTGGAGTGAAGGAATGATGTATGGGGGTTCGGGGGCAGCGCCCCTGAAAAAAAAATTGGTGTATTTTTTCATACCGAATACAATTTTAGACATAGTAAATTATCTGCTTTATTGGTGCCAATAATTCATTCATTGATATCTTATACAATTCGACACACACATATAATTTTTAGTGAAACGGAGAAAGTATAGTCACAATACATATAATTTTTTTTTAAAGAAAATTGTATTACATAAGTACCAAAAAAAAAAAAAAACCAAAAAAAAATTGTCAAGGAGGGCAGTGTCCCCCCCTTGCCCCTTCATACCTCCTCATGACCCCAACTAATGCAATTTATAGTATTTTTAAGTGACACTGTTGTAATAAATTAAGACATTATTAATAAAAAATCAATTTAAAAAAATACTTATAAAGAAAAAATATGTTGGTAATATTTTGAAATCTATCTATATATAATAATAAGATTGTGGTAATTTTTTGGCCATTGAGGGGCAATCTGGTCTTTTCACATGGTGGCACAATTGCTAATAACTTGCCAGAAAATGCACGTGGCAACATGTGAATGATGGTTTTTTTTTTTTTTTTTTTAATAACTTTGGACATGTGTCTAGGAAGGGAAGGGGTAGTTTAGTCATTTCCTAGGCGCGTGTCTTCCACGCGCCGACAAGGGCGCTTTAACACGCAATTTTCACTTTTTTTTTTTTTTTTAACACATGGCAACACACCATTGGCTGGAAAAATTTCAAAAAAAAAAAATTATCCCATTTCTTTGACCTCAATTATTATATATTAAATTACTTTTTTTTAATTTTTTTTTTTACACCAAAATTCATAATTTTTTTTTCTCTTTAAATAGAGGCTTCTTTCATTTGATTTGGACAAAGATAAAAAATCCTCTTTTTTAAATATAAATTTGTTAATTATCCTTTACTAATTTTTCAATTTCTTTTTAGTTAAAATTAATTAAATGTAAAGTATTTTTTTTTAATTATAAATGATAATAAAAAAAATCGCTTTTTTGAATTTATTATTTTTTTATATTATTTTTTCACCAAAATTCATAATTTTTTTTCCTCTTTAAATAGAGACTTCTTTCATTTGATTAGGGTAATAATATGAGGGAAAGATGGCCTAATATGTAAGCTACCCTGTGTTATTTTCATTTTTTTTTTGATAATAGTTTATTTCCATAATATTGTTCTGATTGATCTTACATTTGTGTTTATATGAAGATGATTAATGAAAAAAATGAACATCGTTTTTTAATTTCGTTTGAACCGTATATTGATATAGGTATAAACTATTTTCGTATATTTAATATTATTTCGTTTGGAAAGTAGGTGTTTGTTGAATTATTTTTTGGACATTTATTTGAGAAATGAGAAAATGAGTATAATAAAATTTCAATCCAAAATTAGATTAGTTTCTTGGCTTAATTTTTTCATTAATTTAAAACTCATTTCAGAAGTAAATATAATATATTTTTAAAAATAAGCATAAAATAATTAGTTATAAATCACTATCTCTCTCTATAAAAAGACTTGCATAAGTTTAAAATATACAAGTGCACATTTGTAGTTACTTGGTTAGGGTTGAAAATCTATGGAGGGCAAAAAGATTACTGAAAATGAGTAGCTTATTTAAGAAGCTTTGTACATCATGTTAAACATACACATGTACATACACACTAAAACACATTAGAACAAAATATCAAGTAACTAAATGAGTTATAATCTCATTTTTTATGAAATAAAATAAATTACTTTTATTAACAATTACCCATATAAAGTGGATAGTAAATGATTTATTTTGTTTCTTATTTTTTTATTTGTTAAAATTATGAGAGCCGTAAATTACACGGGCATAAAGAGGGGCGTGAATGCATTAATTTTTTTTTTTGGTAATTTTAGTTTTTTTTTCATGGTCTTTTTAGTAAAAAATTAAATAAGTGTGAAGTATTTTTTTTAATTATAAATGATAATAATCATAATAATAATATTTTTACTAATCATAAAATTAAATAATATAAAATAAAATAAAAGTGGTGGGGTTTAGAATGATGAGTTGAAATGGTGTTGAATATATATTTTATATTAATAACTATATATGTATATTTTATATTTAAAATTATATATGTATACTTAATATCAATAATTATATATATATAAATATAATTACACCTAAGTTGAACTTGAAGCCTTATTATATATCAAGGTCAAGGCCATTTTTTATTCATTTTCTTTCGATGTGGGAAATCTGCCTTGGCCTTAGCGCTGCCCTTGGTCTTGCCTCGGCTCGGTTGGCCTTGGCCTTGGCCTTGCCTTGGCTCGGCCCTTGGCCGGCCTTGGCCTTGGCCTTTGCCTTTATCCCACATGAAAAAAAAATCAAAGTAAGATGAGTTGACTTGGTTATATAATTAGGATTAACCTAAGCCAAGCATGCATGATTCGTCCGTGGCATTATCAATGGTCGGCTTGGCCTTGGCCGGCCATGTGTTGCCATGTGTCAAGATAAAAAAATTTAATTTAATGTAAATTAATTTTGTTTTTTTTTAATACACCAAAAGTAATAATTATTTTCCTCTTTAAATAGAGACTTATTTCATTAGATTTCGACAAAAAAAAAATCCTCTTTTATAAATTTAAATATGTTATTTATCCTTTACTAATTTTTCAATTTCTTTTTAGTGAAAATTAATTAAGTGTGAAGTATTTTTTTTAATTTTTTAATTATAATTGATAGTAAAGAAATTTCTCTTTTTTTAATTTAATATTTTAAAATTTTTTTTACACCAAAATTCGTATTTTTTTTTTCCTCTTTAAATAGAGTCTTCTTTTATGTGATTAGGATAATAATATGAGGGAAAGATGACCCAAATATCTAACCTACCCTGTGTTATTTTCATTTTTTTTTGGTAATAGTTGATTTCCATATTATTGTTATTATTGATCTTACATTCGTGTTTATGTGAAAATCATTAATGAAAAAAATGAACATCGTTTTTTACTTTCGTTTGAACCATATATTGATATAGGTATAAACAATTTTGGTATATTTAATATTATTTTCTTTGGAAAGTAGGTATTTGTTGAATTATTTTTTTGACATTTATTTGAGAAATGTGAAAATTAGTATATTAAAATTTTAGTCCAAAATTCGATTAGTTTCTTGGTCTAATTTTTTCATTAATTTATAACTCATATTATAAGTGAATATACTATATTTTTAGAAATGAGCATAAAATAATTAGTTATAAATTGCTCTCTCTCTCTCTCTCTCTCTCTCTCTCTCTCTCTCTCTCTCTCTCTCTCTCTCTCTCTCTCTCTCTCTCTATAACAGTTTTAAAATATACAAGGGCACATTTGTAGTTACTTGATTAGGGTTGAAAATCTATGAAGGGCAAAAAGATTACTGAAAATGAGTAGCTTATTTAAGAAGCTTTGTACATCATGTTAAAAATACACATGTGCACACACACTAAAACAGATTAGAACAAAATATAAAGTAACTAAATGAGTTATAATGTCATTTTTTATGAAATAAAATAAATTACTTTTCTTAACAATTACCCAAATAAAGTGGATAGTAAATGATTTATTTTTTTTCTTATTTTTTTATTAGTTAAAATTATGAGAGCCATAAATTACACGGGCCTAAAGAGGCGCGTGAATGCATTAGTTTTTTTTTTGTTAATTTTAGTTTTTTTATTTTTCATGGTCTTTTTAGTAAAAAATTAAATAAGTGTGAAGTATTTATTTTTAATTATAAATGATAATAATAATAATAATAATATTTTTACTAATTATAAAAATAAAGAATATCAAATAAAATAAAAGTGGTGGGGTATAGGATGATGAGTTGGAATGGTGGTGAATATATATTTTATATTTAAAATTATATATGTATATTTAATATTAATAAATATATATGTATATTTAATATTAATAAATATATATGTATATAAATATAATTACACCTAAGTTGAACTTGAAGCCTCATTATATATCAAGGTCAAGGCCAAGGTCAAGGCAAGGCCAAGGGCCGAGCCAAGGGAAGGCCAAGGCCGGCCAAGACAGATTTCCCACATTGCTCTCTCTCTCTCTCTCTCTCTCTCTCTCTCTCTCTCTCTCTCTCTCTCTCTCTCTCTCTCTCTCTCTCTCTCTCTCTCTCTCTCTCTCTCTCTATAATAGTTTTAAAATGTACAAGGGCACATTTGTAGTTAGGGTTGAAAATCTATGGAGGGCAAAAAGATTACTGAAAATGAGTAGCTTATTTAAGAAGTTTTGTACATCATGTTAAACATACACATGTGCACACACACTAAAACAGATTAGAACAAAATATAAAGTAACTAAATGAGTTATAATCTCATTTTTTATGAAATAAAATAAATTACTTTTATTAACAATTACCCAAAAAAAGTGGATAGTAAATGATTTATTTTGTTTCTTATTTTTTTATTAGTTAAAATTATGAAAGCCATAAATTACACGGGCCTAAAGAGGCGCGTGAATGCATTAGTTAATTTTTTTTTGTTAATTTTAGTTTTTTATTTTTCATGGTCTTTTTAGTAAAAAAATTAAATAAGTGTGAAGTATTTATTTTTAATTATAAATGATAATAATAATAATAATAATATTTTTACTAATCATAAAAATAAAGAATATCAAATAAAATAAAAGTGGTGGGGTATAGGATGATGAGTTGGAATGGTGTTGAATATATATTTTATATTTAAAATTATATATGTATATTTAATATTAATAAATATATATGTATATTTAATATTAATAAATATATATGTATATTTAATATTAATAAATATATATGTATATGTATATAAATATAATTACACCTAAGTTGAACTTGAAGCCTCATTATATACCAAGGTCAAGGCCATTTTTTATTCGTTTTCTTTCAATGTGGGAAATCCGTGGCCTTGCTTCGGCCGACCTTGGCCTTCCCTTGGCTCGGCCCTTGGCCTTGCCTTGGCCTTGGCCTTTATCCCACATGGAAAAAAAATCAAAGTAAGATGAGTTGCCTTGGTTATATAATGAGGATTAAGCTTAGCCAAGCATGCATGATTCGTCCGTGGCATTATCAATCATAACAATATTATAGTAAATAAAGTATTAATAAATTTGATCCTATTCAATTCGGTTACGCCCCTAATTGTGATGAATGTGGGTTTTGATATATTTAATAAGTTAGATGGGGTAATATTGTTAATGTGTTTATTTTAGTTCGATATATCAAACAAATTATTTATTTTTTTTAAAAAAAAAAATACTATTTGAAGCATAGTAAATAAAGTATTAATAAATTTGTCGATTTTTCCATTCATCTCAAAATATTGTTTATTTATAAAGACGAATATCGGGAAAAATGACCATCATTTTTAAAATTTTTATTGAACTGTATGTAAATATTATAAAAAATAAAGATAGTATAAATTGATATTTTAAAAGAGGAAGATGAAGAAGTGGGTTGGGTTTGACGAGGAAGTGGGGGGTTTGGGGATTTTTTTTTTCATTTACCGAAATTGTTAGTATTTATATTTTTCTTCTAAAAATAAAATAAGTTAAATTAAAGATAAATATCATAATTATGTTCATAATAAGTTACTGTAAATAATTATGACATAATTTTTTAGATGTACGAGCATGAGTTAATTTAAATTTTTCATTTGAAAATGAATGATATTAATTTTTATTAGATAACTGCACTATCATTTTGGTATGACCAAAACTTTTGTTTTTATTTAAAAAATTCTCTTTATCAAAAAGAAATAAAATATCTCCTTTCTTTTAACTAGATTTCCAATTTTCACCTTTTTTTAACTGCTTTCAATAACTTATTTCGTATTTGATAAACATGTTCGTGTGTTTTATTTTATTTTTTTAAATGATAAAATACTACATAATTGTATATAGAGAAATGCATATTCCTTATAATTTTGGTTTTATTTCTATTTTTTTGTTTTCTAATTTTTTTGTACTGATAATGTAGTATTTAAGAAAGTATTCCATAATGTATAAACGAATTGAGTTCTTGATTTATTTTTGTTCAATTTTTTTCTTTTGAATATTTTGAATATATAGTAACACCCCGTGCATCGCACGGTAGTCAATCTAGTCTGGACAACAATAAGATGGATTTTTTTTTTGTGTGTGTGATATATAATGGAATATCTAGTCAATTTGTGCAAAAATGTCGTGATAACGAGGACATGGTTTTATATTTATGATTTACATATATTAAAAATAATTAATTACGTACTTAAGATAAAATTGATAATTTTTTTATTCATATATAGCAATGTTTTTATATTAACTAGTGTTACACCCGTGCGATGCACGGAATGTCATTTATACTCAAATTATAGAAACCAATACATTAAAAAAGAGAAATGTTTTACAAATTGTGAAAAAGTTCTTTAGATAACCATAACTCGAGACCCAAATGTGTCAGAAACCCAATATAAAGTACATTGTTGATTAGTCATTTAACAAATAAAAAAAACTGCAAGTTAGAACCACATGTTTTAACTAAAAACTCCATAATAAATGCAACTAATCAATAAATAAACAAACAAACTATAGGTCTAAACTTCATGCTAAATAATATCCAGTACAAAGCTCACTAAAACTCAAGAAGTGTATACTCCCTCCGTCCCATTATACAAAACCCTAAGAGGCTGAAAAATTGTTGCTATTATGATTGCAGCTGCTTCTGCTATAATTGTTGTTCATGTTGCCAATGATCCATCTACATATCGAGGAAAGAGAAGCAGAATTAACTTGGTGCAATGAAGTGCAAATGAATGAAAAAAGAGTCAAGTTTCCAACCATCATGTTTGGGCTCTTTGGAGGACCCACTAATGTAACTGTAGCGATAATATGCTAATTCAGCACAAGCGGAAACAACAATACACAAATCAAGCATAAACAAATACTCCCTCCGTCCCCCTTTATTTGAGACTAATTAGTTGGGCACAAAAACTAAGAAAAAGAAAAGTAAGAGAAGGAATTAGTGAAAGGAAATATTGTGAGGAGGAAAGGTAAAGTAGAAGATAGAATGAGAGGGGGGGAAGTGATTTGATTGGTGTTGTGAATGTAAAAACTTTCTATTTTGGGCAGGCTCAAGTGAAGTGAGACGACCCAAAATAGAAATTAGTCTCAAGTGAAGTGGGACGGAGGGAGTATATATATTGTCCTAGAAATAGCCCAATGTCATCAATAGGTTGTCCCAGTTGAGCAATTCTACATGTTATAGTTTCTCAACTCTAAAAAACTTTACTTGCTGACTTTCTTCTTCAAGTAAGAATGACCATTCTCTCAATCCAGGATATAGAGAAATAAATAATCCACCTTAATCTGTAACTATCATCATTTTTCTGCAAACTCATGTGTAAACTCTACATGCGAGATTAGCTTCAAATTGTAAAAAAAAAAAAAAGCGTTTCAATTTTCACTGTCCAAGAACTAATTTGAACGGAAGAGATTTTAAGCTCAATCATAAGTCAAAGTATGGACGAAGATATATTGAATTTATAATAATGTAATGAGTAAAGGAAATGGATCATACAGCCAATTCAAAACAAACAGAAAAACCAAGTAAGACTAACAAACTGATTGAAATTGCGAAAACAAAGTACCTGTAAATGTAGAGAAACATGAAAGCCGCAAATGAGAGTAGGAAGCCAAAAGCAATCCGTTTAAGAATCAAAATAAGGCACGTTTGTTAACAATTATAGCCATTGATGCTCTTTCTCTCTGTTCTAGCTCTTCTACTTGTTACTGACACTACACAAAACACAATTTTGGGTCAGATTAAGATCAAAATCATTGAACTCAAAAATTTATAATGTAACATTAATATGTTTGAAAAGTCAAATTAAACTATCATTTTGATATAAATGAAATCCTACTCATAGAGAGATTGAAATCTTGGAAAATCTGATCAAACTTAAAATTGAAAATAATATCATTTTATTTCTTAGTTAGTTATAATGTAAAATTATTGATACTAAAAACAAAAGATTTAAAAAATCTTTCTTGCTCATATGGAAAATTTAAAATTAAATAAATTTTAAAATCGAAACATAAACACAAAGTAATATAACTAACTTCAACTTAGTTACTCTTTCGAAAAGATTACAGTTACATTTTCTCCTAAAATCTGAGATAGCAAACTAAACACATAATTCTTCATAAACATCTTCTAAAAATTCAAAAGCCTAAACAAACATCAAACTCATCTACAAACCAAACAAAAATTTGGTTAGATGCACGAAATAATATTGTAAAAATATGTCAATTTTATACCCCTAAACCTACCAAACATAGATATCAATAAACTAAAACCATCAAACCAAAATACCATATTAAATCTTATCTCATCACACACCCTCACACCCTTTCTTCCCAACTATTCACACCCCCTCACCACTGAGACCCGCCCCTTCCTCTCCTACTTCTGCACCACGAATTCACCAACACCACCGGTAAAGAACAAAATAAGAAAGAACCATGGTGTTCGGCTGATGTTTGTTTTGGTGGTGTTTACTTTTGGCATGGGATTTGTGCCCATTTCAACGTAAAAACGTAAAAAACACGGTGTTTGGAGGAAATATCTTTTTAAACTAAAGCATAACCTCATAGCAGCCATTACATAACATCAAGTCCATTACTTATAGGAACATCACCCAAACACAAATCCCATGCCAAAAGTAAACACCACCAAAACAAACATCAGCCGAACACAGACATTACCCAAAAATTAAAATACCTCAACAACCAATCCTTCGCCTACCTCAAAAAAAAAAAAAAAAAAACTATCTTCAAAACTCCTTTTCACTTTGACTTGACAACTTCCCGATCACATCTTCGTTCAATATACTTAGAAAATAAATTAGTACCATGGAAATCGTAAAAATTACTACGAAATCAAAGTGTACTTACCTGGCCATCCTCATCAAGATTCTCCCATTCAGCCGAGATTGTCATATGCACCGAAATCGTAAACATTCCTACGAAAATTGGGATCGACACTTCCATCACCATTTTCCGGGTGATAATTATTTCATACATCACCGCACAATAGAGTGTAACAAATGCATCAAAGGGAACCTTTTAGAGCTCTCAAATAATTGTCGCTGCTACGTGAGCATTCACCGCTCATGTAAGCATCTTCAAGGAAGAAAAAACATCCCTTCTTGTCTCCCTTTCCGTCTCTTTTTCAGTTTCTAAGCTAGTCTGCACCACCCAATCTATCCCATTTCGTCCCCACACCACAATTTCATCTTCCTCTTCAAAACCAAAACCCATTATTGTAAAACATCAAAAAAATGAAGAATTAGAAAAGAAATAAAAAAGGAAGGCTCAGATCTATAATAAATCGAGCAAATGGGAAAGAAATCGTCATGGCTGCAACTTTAGGTTGCACTTCTCGTGCCTTCCCGGTTGCCCCGCCAAGATACGATTCTTAACCCACCAAACTCAGATTTTTCATGGTTTCCTCCATCACAAACTTGTAAAAAACAAAAATCCAGAAATCTTATGCACTACCATACCCAAACTGAAGATCAACGGACATTTCAAGCCATCGATGAAGGATCTCCGCTTCCAATTTCGCTGCTCAAGCCAACTTTCAACCTTTAATTTCCAATCTGCAAAGAGCGTAAGATTTTATCGCGTGTGCTTTTGTGTGTGTGTGTGTGTGAGGATGGAGGTAGGGATTAAAGAAATGGGGGGCTTGAGGAAGATGCTCAATTTGAATTTCAAATTGCTGATGTTTGAAAGAAATTGATACACGTATCAGCCTAGATGTTCCACGCGTCATTTTTTTTTCTTCATATGTGTAATGATTTTCCAATAATGCCCTTACTGATGAGCTGTAACATCTTGTTACAAAAATGCCCTTGTATGTGGAGATATTTGCAACAATCTTCTTTTTATATATTTATAGATATAGAGAAAAATTCAAAATCAACCGCTATTTTTATTTATTTTATATTGGGATGGTGTTAAAAGACAAGACATGTGTAGCCCGCAGATCGTGCATTGCAGTTCTTGGATTGCGAATTTGTAATGTCAATTTCATTGCGGCCCTTTGTTCAAAAGTACAGCTGTCATGGGTCCATGTTTACAGGGTGGAAATCAAAATACTCCTTCCGTCCCAATAAGTGCTTCACTTTTTTTGGATGAACACACAAATTATAGAAATGGAAAGGAAAAAAAAATATTGTGAGTGTAATTTGAAAATAGGAGAGAGAATTAGTGGAGGAAATAGTAAATTATAATGGTGTTGTGAATATTAAAATAATGTAAAAGAGAGAATGAGTGAAGGTAATAGTAAAGATTCTTTGTCAAAAAAGAAAAGGTGAAGCTTCTAACGGAACGCCCTTTTGGGTAATTAGTGACGCTTTTATTGGGAGGAGAGAATATAGAAAATTGAAAAGGCTGGTTTTTTTTCATGATTTCCCTCCCTCCCTCCCTCCCTTGTTTTTTTTTTTTTTTTGATTATCCAGGTTTTCCAGCTTCGCCGGATCAATCCTGGACCACCAAGTACCGGCCCCTCAGTATGCTGGCGGAGGTAAATCGCGGAATGTGTCCTATGCAGCCAGGGTGGCAGCACCCCTTATACTCCTGGCCCCAAGGGACCCCCTCCTACAAGACATTTACACTCCCTCTCTCCATTCCGTTTGAAACTTTACCTTTTATTCAAATGAATATTTTGATAGAAACTTCATCCTTTCTAAAATGATAATAAATGTGGATCTCATTTGTCAATCTATTCACTTTTTTCTCTCACATACTTAAATTGTGGGGCCCACTTGTCATATCTACTAACTTTTCCCCCACATACTCCCTTCGTCCCAATAAAAGCTTCATCAATGTTTTAAAAGGGCGTCCCGTTAGAAGCTTCACATTTTCTAAAATGGCAAAGAATCTTTACTATTTCACCCACTCATTCTCTCTCCTATTTCACTTTTATACTCACAACACTTTTCAAATTTACTATTCCCTCCACCCATTTTCTCTCCTATTTTACTTTTACACTCACAACACTTTCTCCACTTACCTTTTTCCTTAATTTGCGTGCCCACCCAAAAGGGTGAAGCTTTTATTGGGATGGGGGAGGAAGTGTTTAAATTGTGGGCCCCACTTGTCATATCCACTCACTCATTCTCTCTCACAACCCTTCTCCCACTCATCACTTTTTTTTAATTTATGTGTTTCACCAAAATGGTGAAGCATCAGACGAAACGAAGGGAGTAGAAATTTGCTCCAGTAACTAGTACCTGAAACCACGAACAAACAACTTGTCGGGATGGTATCTGATTAACACCATCTGACGTGATGATGAGATATGGTGTTATTAGTTTATACAAAATTGTATTGAAACGACGTAATCTCAAAATATCCAAGATGGCATTACCTTTTCACGTATGATATAGTTTGGTATATATAGTGATGACATGGGATGAATATGAATCCCTAAGATCACAGATATAACGTTGGCGTAACTCTCTCTGATAATGTAGAAGGCGGTTACAAATGACGACGTGGGCATACACACGTGTTGCTTGGTCGAGGTCGCCTGAATAGTCGAGGTCGACCTGAGTTCGTGCCTTGGTTAATCATAGATTGCACAATGAGTGGATCGTATGTCGGACGAAGCTAGGTCGGGATCAAGGAAGATCAGACAATTAGCTTGGTCGACTGATCTCCATTGATGGGTTGGGCGAATTGGGGCTGCTTGATAGGCCACTTTGTTTGACATACTTTTGGGCTGACTTGGACATTGGGCTAACCCGTTGGGCTTGGCCCATCACTTTTATTCCGTTCATTGGCCCCCAACTTTCTGGGTCGACTTATCGAGCAGGAAATTATAGAAAAAATTTGTGATGACTTACTTGAGACGACTGTCGAAGGCTGATTTGGTCACTATAGGTCGTTCTCGACGATTGACTTTTGGTGATTGGATAAGTTGTCCTTAATGCACCGTAAAATCTGCCATGATGATACGAATTCTGGCGATTGGACATCTGCATTGGAAAACGACATTTGCCTTAAATTCGGCCCACATTCTGACAGTTGAACCGTTTTGTCCCCCATACATTTCCAATTTAGGTAAGGAGAAGGAAATATAAAAGAGAGAGTTCAATTCCTTCTCAAACTTTACAAATCCCCAAATTTGTGAGAGCCTCAACAAGAGCAATCAACAAGGAAAATCCCCTCGGCAATTAA
This sequence comes from Adenophora triphylla var. japonica, assembly GCA_022495995.1. Lineage (NCBI taxonomy): Eukaryota > Viridiplantae > Streptophyta > Magnoliopsida > Asterales > Campanulaceae > Adenophora > Adenophora triphylla. The sequence continues at coordinate 119,754 of JAFEMH010004971.1, read as the reverse complement.
CAATCTCTTTTTCGGCATCAAAGCTCTTTCCTTCCCTTCGCAAACTTAAGGTATTCTTATGATTTTTATTTTCCGTGTTCGAATTTGAAGTTTTCCCTCTTTTTCGCCATGGCAATGACTTTTGGTTTCGAGTTGGGGATTAGGTATGGTTATAACTTTATGAACCTTAGGATTTACAAACGACTTGGTGGTCCATGTAAGGAATTGGCTTTAGAGGAGTGTATCACTATCCTAGATAGGTGGAGTTTGTTTTATGGTGAAATAGGTTTCCCACCAGGTGAGGGTATGGGTGATTTGGAGGCGGACGATCTACGGATTATCCGTTTCGTCACTTCAACAAGTTGACTGACCAATTAATCATCTTCAATATAAAGTCTGATAAACCACCGTTTCCTCGTAAGAGGTTAGCTTTCCCAGGGGAATCTAGGTCGTCCTTAGATGGTTCAAATTTCTCATCCACTAGGTTTGATTCCCCCATTTATGTGTCTTCTGTAGAAATGGCAGCCAACGACCAACAATCTGCGGGTTCTACAATGTCGAGCTCCTCCTCTGCAAGATTATGGATAAATTTTGCTCCAAGGTGGTCCCAGGTCGTAATGAGAGGGGGTGGTATATGTCCCCTAGGCCATCTATTGGCAAGAATAATGTTGAGTCTCGCATTCAGATCCTTCACGACCATTTTGAGGTATCTCGAGCAGACTTCAGTTGACACATTTTACGGAGAGGCAGAGGAAGGTACAATCTTGGTCGCATTGGGCCCTTAGCACGACCAAAGTGGCTTTCTATTATGTCCAGTTTGAGGCCGGCTTGAGACATCCTCTGGATCCCTTCATCTGCGAGTTTCTTGCCATGGTATGCAGCTCGGAGCTAACGCGGTCAGAGTGTTGGTGGATTTTGCCATGGTATGTAGGTTCGTAGGGTACGAGCCTTGTATGTTTGTTTTTAGGAATTTTTTTAAGGTATTTATGAATGACAAGACCTAGGGAATCATCACCCCGACCAAAGCCAAGGCCCTAAAGCTCTTTAAAAATTTGCCGATAAGGTTTTGGGATGGAACAACCACCTTATTTTGGTGGAGAGTGGAAAGGGATGGGAGTTCCCCTTGCCCGATGAAAATCCTGAATCGATGAAGGAGGAGGATTATTGGGTCCTAGAGTGGAGTGATAAACTCGCTCGTAGGTTGACATTGGTGGCTCGAAGGAGTACAGTGAGTTGAGCAACCCTGGAGTCGAACAAATACTTCTATATCCAGGCGGGGATGATGATGGGAGGAGATGGTGAAGTGGCCACACTGTTACCCATAATTAGAAGCCTTTAGGTATCCCGATCGGGTTATTAATGAGAAATAGCACTTTGAGACCCAGTGCCACTATCGTAAAAAGAAGTCGGGCCACTGCAAAAGTCTCTTTCACTATAGAGGTTAAGTACTTGTCCCATCTTTCTTCTTGCTTTGATTTCTTATTCGCTTGTTCATAAGTTGACTTTCTCATTTTCTTGTTCAGTTTTTATTCCGGACCAAGAAGCTCAAATGGAGAGGATCGTCGACCTGGGTGATCGCAGGAGAAACTGGAAGAAGCCTGGGAGGGCTAACGCCCGAGCTAGCATAGAGGCTGAGGCCATTACTAGGAACAACTTGCTTCCCAAGGAAGGTTTGGGGATGATCCCCATTTATGGATTTGGGCAGGTGGAGCCCATTGAGCCGTAGCCCACAAGCTCGGTTTGAGGCCCCCAGGTCGGAAGGCGACACTAGTATGCAGACTGGGTAGGGGTCAGCCTTCGAACTACCACTTGAACCAATGGAACAGGAATATCCCCACAAGGTGGTCGACCTGGAGCCCGATCTAGAAGATGCTGAGGACGACCTCCCCTTAATCGGATCAAGAAGAGGTCTCGTGTTGAGGTAACTTCTGAGAAAGCTGGCACCTCCAGGGCAGCGGGCTTTGCTTCCAGCTATCCCCCAACACGATCCCCCCACCAGAAGCACTGATGAAGTACAAACTTTGGTGGAGAAGCTGAGCGACGTCCCTCCCCTCACAAGAATCAACTTTTTAAGCCGCCAGTATCCCGAAATGGGATTGGGACAAGTTATTGTGAGACGAGATGCTGATAGGGACCTGCTCGCCCTATTTGTAGAGGAGGGGCTTATTCCTGAGGAGTATAGTGACAGGTATGGTCTTCTAGCTTCCGAGGTACTACTTAAATCCTTGCTTTATTTCAGCTCCCATTTGTTTTGATCGACACTATTTTGATTGCATTGTTTTTGTTTTGCGGTCTTTGGCCTTGACCGAACAGGCAAAGTTGAAATTACCAGATTCGTGGTCGGACGGCATATCTCGTCTTTGAGGGTGTGCTGTTTTTATAGAGTCGCCACGCCGTTTTGATTATGCCCAAAATATTGAGAAAAGGCTTTATTTTTGTTTTTTTTGTGTGATGAGATTTTTGAGTTCGGAGGTCAGGTTACGCCTCAGGAAGAGATAGTTGAGCTCACCCGAGTCACCTCGTATACACGAGTCTTTCGATACCCTTCTTTTTTTTAAAAGTTGTGTGTGTGTGTGCTTTTAAAAATGCATTTTGAAAATGATGTCTACATTGTAGACGATGTATTTAAAAGAAATATTCAAATACTTAAATTAATTAAATGAAATTTGGAAGGAGGCCTTACAATTGTTGGTTTGTGTCTATCTTTCGCGAGAGAATGTGTTTGATTGAGACATCGGGTTCGATCGGGACGGACCAGGATTGCCTTGAGATGGACCGGTGTGTGCCGGCAGAGCTTCGGGATGCTTCGAGAAGGACCGGTGTGTACCGGCAGAACTTCGGGTTGCTTCGGGATGGACCGGTGTGTGCCGGCAGAGCTTCGGTATGCTTCGGTATGCCTTAGGATGGATCGACAGGGCTTCGGGATGTTTTGAAATGCCTCGGGATGGACCGACAGGACTTCAGGATACTTCAGAATGGCTCGGGATGGACCGATAGGGCTTCGGGATGCTTCGAGAGCGCCTCAGGATAGCTCGTGAAGCCTCGGGATGGCTAGGTGTGTGCCGGCAGAGCTTTGGTATGCTTCGGGATGCCTCGGGATGGACCGGCAAGGCTTCGGGATGCTTCAGAATGCCTCGGAACTACCCGACAGGGCTTCGAGATGCTTCAGGATGCTTCGAGAGCACCTCGGGATGGCTCGGGAGCTCCTCAAGGTGGCTCAGGAGTGCCTCGGGATGGCTCGAGAGGCCTCGGGAGGGGCTATGTGTTGGTGTTATGCCTTAGGCCGTTGATAATTATGACTGATCATCAATGCCGTTATGTAATCGTCTTTATCATTTATTATAGAGAAAGTTTATTTGGTTCATTATATGTTTACATGTTTATTATATTGAACTGCGTCCCTAGTTATTGTGAATAACTAGTATAAGTTGGTAATGGATAATCATGGAGATAATTATATGCATGTGATGCACATTACACTTATGGATACTTGCTAGAGAACAAGTACTGGACATGACCTATCGATGAGATTTATGACATGGTCAATAATCATATGTGTCATGAATAAATCTCATGATAGTAGTGTCATTGAATCCTTTGTACCTGATATTATCACCGTCTTCCACATGATGAACATTGTGTTTGATGTAGTCTAACACTATCTTTAATAGGATAGCAATAAGGGCTATGTTGGCACAATTGGATTCATGTAGGGAAGAATGATAAGTCAAGATGGGATTTGTCCATCTCTGAGTGAGAGAGATGTTTGCTTGGGCCTCTCGATGAATAGTGTCGATGAAATGTATGGCCATACTCAAGAGATTTGATAGAGATCAAGTGCACTTGGATTATCAACGTATTCGGAATCAAGAAAGCATTGAACGGTATGAGTTGACATGGACCATGACTCATGATCAATTTGACATCATGAACAAAGGGATTGTGACATTTGATCTATCGGGAAAATCAAGCTTTGATGTTATATTAATTGGGTGAATATAATGGTTTGCTAGAAACCACTTATTTCTTGTGATGTCGATGTTTCGAATCACTACCAACATAAATATAATTCCAATTTGGGTCACACACAAAGAGCGAATTTGATTCTGGCTGAAAACTGGAAATTGGAGTTCTGGCATGGCATGTGGTGCGACATATTGGCCATGAGGCACGACTCGTGCCAGGAGTCATGACTCGTGCCATAAATCAGTACGACTGCATTTTTGGTCACGACTCGTGGAACGAGTGCTTTTGGCTTGGTCACGACTCGTGCCCTCAGGCACGACCCGTGCCCTTGATCAGCACAAGTGACTTTTCTGGCTCAACTCGTGGTGCGACAGATTTTGCCATTGGCATGACTCGTAGTGCGACATACTTTGCCTTGGGCACGACTCGTGCTCTCGAGCACGTCTCGTGCCAGCGATCAATTTATGTCCGTACGCGTTTTCCTTGGCAGGTAAGGTTTTGGTTTAACAAGGATTCCTACCCTAATTGTTAGGGGATTTATATGTGATATAAATACTATCCTTTTGCAACCATAAAACCTAGTCCATAACAAGTTATTTTAGGGTTTATGAAACACTAAAATAGAGATCTAGATTATGAATCAAAGATCAAAAACACTCCAAGAAAATTCCATATTAGCCATTGATTATTGAAAGATGTTTCAATAATCGGAAGGAGCATCTAGCAATCCAACAAGAAGTGTTATTGGTTCATTCGCGTGTGGATCACCATTAGAGGGAGGTTACTTTATCTCCTAAAGCTTGAAGACCTCCATTGTCGATTCATCACCAAGGTAGAACAAGGAAGACGAAGATCCAAGTTTCATCAGCGGTTCAAAGATTCGAAGGTTGTTCATCGATTCAAATAAGATTTGAATCCAAGATCCGTTTTCGAAAGATTAACATAATCGCACTAAGGTATGTAAATTCTATTTCATGGCTTTTACCTCTTCATGTTAGACGGATTAAAGGGCTAGGGTTTTGATTGTTATTTTTAAGTCTTCCGCTGCGTTTGTAATCCCAAAACCCAACAGTGGTATCAGAGCCTCGTTTTATCATGATTATGTTAAAATTGGCATGCTAAATTTAATGTGATTAAATGATTTACATGCTATATGTGAAATAGATCTATGATTTTATGTGTGGTGTTTTGAGAAAACAAGTATATTCGGTATGCCATGATCATGATTAATAATTGGTTAATGTATTAATCTTTTACATGGGTAATGATCTGTTTAATTTAATTAAACAAAAGATTAGTAGATTCTCAAATTAAAACAAATTGTTTGTTTTGGATTTGATGTTCATTTTAATATAATTAACATGATTGTTTGAATTCATATATTTTGAGAATGGAATAATTATGTAGTTAATAATTATTATTTATTACATGATTATTGGTATGATCCTAAAATAGGATTTTATGTGAAATATCCCATGTTCATGATGATGTACACATAAGTTTCATATACAACCATGCGATGTTTGTTATGTGTAAAATCTTCTAAATATTTAAGTCTTATGCCATTCCTTGATTAGAACACTTGTGAAATTTTAGGATATTTTGATGTAGTTTTGACTCAGTTAGGTGCATCATTATATCTTAATTTGTGAGCAAGATGAGATAATGGTTGATGTAGTTTTGACTCAGTTAGGTGCATCGTTCCATGTCTCATACGTTTGAAAAAGGTTTTGACTTAATTGGTGCTTTCAAATAAGATTTGACCCAAGGCATAGATAAGATTTAAAACATGGACATATGATGTCTAAGAAAATCTCATAAAAGATCTAAGAGTCATATATGATATAATTGATGTTATCTACCTAAATAGCTTGATTTCGGGCATTGACTCAGTTAAACCAAAATCAAGTGAAATATGGATCTTAGCCCACTATAATTATATGATACATGCTTGTATTTGAAGGTGTATAATTTAGTGGGAGTATTTGTAAAATACATTAATTTCTCTTAGATGGTAAATGTGTTGATATTGATATGTGTTCATATGGTTTGCATATTTTATTGTAGAAATGGCATTACACAATAAATTGCGATTCGTCCTTATGAAGGACAAGTTCGAAAAGAACGGTATAGACTATTCTGATTGGATCAGAAGCTTAAGAATTGTTCTTAGGCAAAATTGTACATTCTTGACGAATCTATTCCTGGTGAACCCACTGCAAATGTTGCCAAGGGAATATAAGGAGCAACATTAGAAACATGTTGATGATTCTAATGATATTGCTTGCCTTATACATGCCACCATGTTTAAAGGATCTTAAGAAGAACCTTGAACACATGGTAACTGCTTTTGTCCTAGCATGGCGCACAAAGAAAATGTTTCAAGTGCAGACTAGGCAAAAGAGGTATGTTGTGTTAATGGTTAACACAAGAAAGAGGTTTAAAAAGGAAACACACAGAAGGTAAATCAAAGGTTGCTAAACCTAGGGCAAAAGTTGCCATAGCCGAAGAGCCTAAACCCAAAGTGTCTCAAAAGGATGCAGTTTGCTATCATTGCAATGAGATTGATCAATGAAAGCAAAGTTTCAAGGCTTATAAGGAAGGCCTAAAAGGTGAAGAAGGGCAATATGATTGCTACTACTTCAGATATCTATATGATAGATATTTTCCTTTCGACTTCTTGTTCTTGGGTATGTGATACTGGATATGGATCCCACATTTATTTAAATGTGCAAGGAATAAATGATAGAAAGCTACTCAAGGAAGGTGAATTAAACCTATGCGTGGGAATGGAGCAAGAGTTGCTGCATTAGCCGTAGGGATTTATGAAGTCAATTTACCTAATGGACTAGTGATTGTTTTGAACAAGTGTTACTACGTTCCAGATTTGAGTAGGAGTATTATTTACGTTTCTTATATGGATGATGAAGGATATAATATTCTTATTGAGAATAAGAAGTTTTATATTTATTTAATGATATGCCTTATTGTATTGCATATGTCATTGAATGGTCTTCATATCCTTGATGTTAAGAAACAAAATAATATTGAAGATATCTATAATATAATTAAGAAATCTAAATCGAATAATGTGAACAACACGTTCATATGGCATTGCTGTTTTGGTCATATAAATGAGAAACATATATCTAAACTCCGTTAACATGGACTTTTAGACTCATGTGATTATGAATCATTTGAGGTATGTAAATCTCATTTATTGGATAAAATGACCAAACCACCCTTCATCAAGAGTAGTGAAAGGGCTAGTGACTTATTGACCATTGTACATGAGATGTATATAGACCATTAAGCAGCATTGCTAAGGGAGGATTTGGTATTTCATTACATTCACTGATGACTTATCAAGATATGACTATGTCTATCTGATGAAGTCCAAAAGTGAATCGTTTGAGATATTTAGAATATTTCAAAATGCAGTACAAACAAACTTGGAAAAACTATTAAGTACTTCGATTAGATCGAGGTGGTGAATATTTGAGCCAAGAGTTTGATAATCATCTCAAAACTGTGAAATTGTTTTAGAGTTGACTCCACGCGAAACATCACTATGAATGATGTGTCTGAAAGGAGGAATTGAACCTTGTTAGACATGGTTTGTTCGATGATGAGTCAAAGTTGACCTTCCTATTTCCTTTTGAGGATATGCATTAGAGAATGTTGTGTTCACACTGAACAGAGTCACTACTAAATGGAACCAAGAGTAGAGACGGAACCAAATTCACAAGGAGTTGTGGAACCGATTCAAGATGCACAAGTCCATCGTAGATCGGATAGGTTACGATCCGAACGCGAGAGATATGAACTTCTCATCGAAAAGTAATGAAGTGGAAGTCATTAAGAATGACTAACCTACTTCCTATCTAGAGGCGATGTCTACTCCTAATTCGGATAAATGACTATGAACCATGGAATCCGGATTACAATCCATGTCTGATAATCAAGTTTGGAACTTGATTGGGTCACCTGAAGGTGTAAAAACTAAAGGGTGCAAGTAGGTCTTCAAGACCGACATGGATGGGAAGGTGTATACTTTTAAGGCTAAGGCTTGTAGCAAAGGGATTTAGGAAACTTCATAGTATTGACTATGTTGAAACCTTTTCGCCAGTTACAATGTTGAAGTCTATTAGAATTTCAATTGCCATACCACAAATTGTGACTATGTGATATGACAAATGGATGTCAAACGGCTTTCTTAAATGGAAAGATTCTTAAGGATGTATATAGTACACAACCCGAAGTTTTGTCGATCCAAGGAATTCTAATAAAGTATGCAAGTTGCAAAGATCCAATTTTGAGTTGAAGCAAGCTTCGAGGAGTTGGAATCTTCATTTTGATGAATCGGTCAAAGAGTTTGACTTCATCAAGTACGAAGATGAACCTTGTATATACATGAAATTCAGTGGGAGCGTAGTATTGTTTCTATTACTGTATGTCGATGAGATCTTACTCATTGGAAACGATGTTCCTACACTTCAGACTGTCAAGTCTTGGTTTGGGAATTGTTTCTCAATGAAAGATATGGGTGAAGCATCTTACATACTTGGCATCAAGATCTATAGAGATAGATCTAAAAGGATAAATTGATTTGAGTCAAAATACTCACATTGACAAGGTTCTTAGAAGATTCTAAGAAAGGTAACTTGTCAATGGGTCATGGTGTTACTCTTAGCGAGACTCAGTGTCCTATGACAATTGGTGAGCAAAAGAGAATGAATGAAGTTCCATATGCTCCAGCATTTGGATATGTCATGCATGCCATGATTTGTACTAGAACCAACGTCTCGTATGCTCTAAGCATGACGAGTCGATACCAATCTGATCCTGATGAGAACCATTGGATGACAGTCAAGACGATCCTTAAGTGCTTACGAAGAACTAATGATGCATTCTTGGTCTTTGGAGGAATGTAAGATAATCTTGTTATAAGGGTTACACAGATGATAGCTTCCAAACTAATAAAGTTAATTTAAAATTGCAATTAGGGTTTGTGTTTATGCTTAATAGAGGTACGGTTTCGTTGGAAAAGTTCCAAGCAGAAAATCATAGCCGATTCTACAACTAAGGATGAATATTTAGCGACATTCAATGCAGCTAAAGAGGCAGTTTGGATCAAAGTTCATTTAGTATTTTGAAAATGTTCCAAATATCCCTAATCTGGTGGAACTTTATCGTGACAATTATGGTGTCATTTATGCAAGCAATGGAACCAAGGTCACATCAGCGATCCAAACACATACTTAGACGTTTCCATCTCATTCGAGAGTTCATTGATAAAGGAGACGTTAAGATATGCAAAGTATCAACCGATGATAACATTGGGGATCCACTTACAAAGACCCTCGCACAAGCAGAAGTATGATGGTCATGTTGGGTCCATGGGTATTTGATACCTAGGAGATTGGGCCTAGTGCAAGTGGGAGATTGTTGGTGTTATGCCCTAGGCCGTTGATAATTATGACTCATCATCAATGCCGTTATGTAATCGTCTTAATCGTTTATTATAGAGAAAGTTTATTTGGTTCATTATATGTTTACATGTTTATTATATTGAACTGCGTCTCTAGTTATTGTGAATAACTAGTATAAGTTGGTAATGGATAATCATGGAGATAATTATATGCATGTGATGCACATTACACTTATGGGTACTTGTTAGAGAATAAGGTACTGGACATGACCTACCAATGAGATTTATGACATGGTCTATAGTCATATATGTCATGATTAAATCTCATGATAGTTGTGTCATTGAATCATTTGTACCTGGGATTATCATCGTCTTCCACATGATGAACATTGTGTTTGATGTAGTCTAACTAGGGCTGTAAACGAGCCGAGCCGAGCCGAGCTTTGAAGTTTCGAGCTCGAGCTCAAATAAAAAATATCGAGCTCGAGCTTTTCTCGAGCTCGAGCTCGAGCCCAGAATGCATGTTCGAGCTCGGCTCGAATCAAGTTTCGAGCTTTTCGCGAGCTGGCTCGCGAGCTTTTCGCGAGCTGCTCGAACTCGAGTTTTAACGAGCCGAGCTCGAGCTTCGACTTATTTTTTGAAAAAAATCTGAAATCAAACGAGCTTTTAACGAGCCGAGCTCGAGCTTCGACTTATTTTTTGAAAAAAATCTGAAATCAAACAAGTTTTTAACGAGCCGAGCTCGAGCTTCGACTTATTTTTTGAAAAAAAATCTGAAATCAAACGAGCTTTTAACGAGCCGAGCTCGAGCTTCGACTTATATATATATATATATATATATATATATATATATATATATATATATATATATATACTAAAATTTATTCGGGCTTTTAAAGAGCCGAGCCCGAGTCGAGCTCAAATGAGTCGATCTCGAACAGAGCTCGTCGAACATACGAGCCGAACACGAGCCGGCTAAAAAAAAATGACGAGCTTGAAAATCGGTTCGAGCTCGAGCTCGAGTTCACCTCGAGCCCACTCGAACTCGAGCTTTTTTCGAGCCGAGCCCGAGCCGAGCTTGAGCCGGCTCGATTCGTGTAACAGCCCTAAGTCTAACACTATCTTTAATAGAATAGCAATAAGGGCTATGTTGGCACGATTGAATTCTTGTAGGGAAGAATGATAAGTCAAGATGGGATTTGTCCCTCTCGTTGAGAGAGATGTTTGCTTTGGCCCCTCAATAAATGATGTTGATGAAATGTGTGGCCACACTCAAGAGATTTGATAGAGATCAAATGCACTTGGATTATCAACATATTCAAAATCGAGAAAGCATTGAACAGTATGAGTTGACATGGACCATGACTCATGTTCGATTTGACATCATGGACAAAGGGATTGTGACATTTGATCTATCGGGAAAATCAAGCTTTGATGTTATATTAATTGGGTGGATATAATGGTTTGTTGGAAACCACTTATATATTTTGATGTCGATGGTTCAAATCACTACCAACATAAATATAATTCCTATTTGGGTCACACACAAAGAGCGAATTTGATTCTGGCTGAAAACTGGGAATTGGAGTTCTGTCATGGCATGTGGTGCGACATACTTGGACATGAGGCACGACTCGTGCCAGGAGTCACGACTCGTGCCATAAATCAGTACGACTGCATTTTTGGTCACGACTCGTGGAACGAGTGCTTTTGGCTTGATCACGACTCGTGCCCTTGATCAACACAAGTGACTTTTATGGCTCGACTCGTGGTGCGACAGATTTTGCCATTGGCATGACTCGTAGTGCGACATACTTTGCCTTGGGCACGACTCGTGCTCTCCAGCACGACTCGCGCCAGCGTTCAATTTATGTTCGTACGCGTTTTCCTTGGCATGTAAGGTTTTGGTTTAACAAGGATTCCTAGCCTAATTGTTAGGGGATTTATATGTGATATAAATACTATCCTTTTGCAGCCGTAAAACCTAGTCCATAACAAGTTATTTTAGGGTTTATGAAATACTAAAATAGAGATCTAGATTATGAATCAAATATCAAAAACACTCCAAGAAAATTCCATATTAGCCATTGATTATTGAAAGATGTTTCAATAATCGGAAGGATCATCTAGCAATCCAACAAGAAGTGTTCTTGGTTCGTTCGCGTGTGGATCACCATTAGAGGGAGGTTACTTTATCTCCTAAATCTTGAAGACCTCCATTGTCGATTCATCACCAAGGGAGAACAAGGAAGAAGAAGATCCAAGTTTCATCAACGGTTTAAAGATTCGAAGGTTGTTCATCGATTCAAATAAGATTTGAATCCAAGATCCGTTTTCGAAAGATTAACATAATCGCACTAAGGTATGTAAATTCTATTTCATGGCTTTTACCTCTTCATGTTAGACTGATTAAAGGGCTAGGGTTTTGATTGCTATTTCTAAGTCTTCCGCTGCGTTTGTAACCCCAAAATCCAACACTATGTGTGTGCCGGAAGAGCTTCAGTATTCTTCGGGATGCCTCGGGATGGACCGGCAGGGCTTCAGGATGCTTTGGAATACCTCGGGACGGACCGACAGGGCTTCGGGATGCTTAGGGAGCGCCTCGGGATGGCTCGGGAGCGCCTCAGGATGGCTCGGGAGGGGCCGGAAGAGGCCTCGGGAGGTGTGTAGAAAATGAGAGGGGAGCCCTCTATTTATAGGCCCAAAAAATGCAATATGGTCCGCACGCACTCTTGTGGTATTACCATTTTTTTTGCTTTCCTGGATTTGAGGGAAGGGATTTTTTAATCATTTTGGCGTGTTGAAGGAAGTGTCCGTACGGACCATTCTTACTTTCCAATATGGTTCGTACGGACCACTATGTCAAGTGGCCATTTTTTGTAATTCCTGCATAGTCCTTTTGTTCCATTTTATCCCTGAAAGGTCTTCCCTTGGTTTGGTTGGTGGTTTTGGGATTTTTGGACATTACGGGTCTTCGAGATCACGTAGGCGTGAGTCCCCGGTGTTTCCCGTATGCTCGGATGGAGAGCGGTCCGAATTGGGGTACTTACAAAAGTGTATCTGGGGGGATGTGTTGGAGAAGGAGCATATCGATTCTGCTAACTACTCTAGGAAGGCCAGGGAGGCTTTCGAGCTGAGGCAGAAACTGAGGGATGTTGACTCCCAATGCCTGGCCCTCTAGACTGCTCACTTTAATGCAGAGAAGGAGAGGGACGAAGTCGTAGATGCTCTGAAGATTTCTAAGGAGCAGCTCGGTCCTCTTCAGGCACAGGTGGATTTTTGGGCTCCGACAAAGCAGCTCTGGAGGAGGAGGTCGCCCTAGCCCAGCAAGAGAAGGTTAAGTTGGAGGGGCAGCTCGAATAACTGTCTGGTCTGGTTCAAAACCGCAATAATCGCACAGCCAAACTTGGTGAGAACCATCAGGCAGCAAGGCTTAAGTGGGAGGAAGAGGCCATGGCTAGGGATAAGGCTACCGTCGAGCACTTTAAAGCTAGTGATGAGTGCTATAACATCATCATGTCTTGAGCTAGATACTTATTTGATGTAGGGCGTCAACACATAGCACGTCGGGAAATAGTGGATCCTTGTGTCGACCTAAGTGTTGACAAGTTAGCCCAATGGGCTTTTGAGGACCGTTATGACGAGCAAGCCCGTGGCGGCCACTCTCTTGTCCCCTATAACGCCAACGACTTGGCCGTCATAGCCAAGCAAGATGCTGAAGATGGGCTTGAGCCCTGGGTATCCCCTGCCTTCGAGCCAAGGAACTTTAACTCCATCATCCAAAAGCTGATCGATGCTGATGAGGCTGAAGAAGAGAGGGAGGTCAACTAGGACCAAGTTTTTGAGGAAGCCGAGCAACAACATCAGCAACAGGATTGATCTTTTCTTTTCATTTTATGTAATGAACAAGTACCAAACAATTTTTATTTTACTGTTTGATTGTCAAGCATTGGCCCGATTTGGGAGGCATTTTACTTTATAACTCTTTGTATCGTGTTAGTCTTGGCCCACTTTTGGGAGACTAACTTTTTATATGCTAGTTGACTTTACTCATTTTTGTTTGTAGCTTGTTTGATTTTTCTGTCGAGCTACTATTAAAGGGTGATCGACCAAGGTTTTGGTCGGACCATTTTTGATAACGAGATTGACTAAGGCTTTTAGTCGAATCTGTTTTAAAAATGAGATTGACTAATACTTTAGTCGAATCTGTTTAAGAACGAGATTGACTAATGCCTCAGTCGAATTTGTTTAAGAATGAGATTGATTAATGCTTTAGTCGAATCTATTTAAAAACGAGATTGACTAAGGCTTTAGTCGAATCTGTTTAAGAGTTCGAGATCGACTAAGAGTCCGATCTGAATTAACTAGATTGTAAACATGAGGCAGTAATGTGGGTACAACTTCTTGGGGGTAAACCCTTTTTATTGAAGACGTAGCTTATTACATAGAGAATAAACTTCAGAAATAATATCTAATCAAATGGCTAGAATGCCAAGGATGTTTTAGCTCATTTCCTCCATGATTGCTAATCATGTAGGTCCCCTCTTTTACTACCCTTGTGATAACGTAAGGACCTTCCCAGTTTGGTGATAACTTGTTTTGCTCGGCTTTGCGCCCTATCACTTCAATTTTCCTTAAGACGTAGTCTCCCATGTTGAATGACCTTTTCTTGACCTTCTTATCGTGGTACCCCTTAGTTTTCTGTTTGTAGTTGACCTCGAGCCTGTGTATCACGACCTCTTCCTTGATTCCCTTCACGTCTTCAACTCTCCACGCAAAGACATCCGAACTTACTTTCAGCATGGCGACCATCTCGGTCCTTTCCTCAGGCGATAGTTGTCCACCTAACTTGATTTTTTGCTCGGGGTAGGCCGGATTGGTTTCTACTTCTTCCAGCTCGTCCACAGGTTCTAGCTCCTGACCATCCCTGAACTGTAGGATTTCAATGATGATTTCCCTAACCCTCTTCCTTTCTTCTGCCCCTAGGTGTGGAGCCTCCTCTTCAATCATGCCATCCAGTTCAGTAGCCATTTCATTACTGGTGGCCCCTGAGTTTTGGTTGACTGAGAGACATAGGCTGCTAATGATGACTTGGTCAATCAAAACTGTATCAGCTACATTTCATGTGCTGTCTGAGGAACGTGTAGCCTCAATCATGACCATGTCATGTGAGGGATAGGTTGCCTCATATTGCATCAGTTCCATTTCTTCTCTTACACACCGAATAGGAGCTAACCTTGAAGTTGTAGTGACAGACTTAGAAAATTTCCAACTGGCCTCAGGAGTTTCTACTTCGAGCTCTCTCTTATTCTTGGATTTTAGAACATGGTCAAGGTATTCCCTGGATGTTCCCAATACATATCCAACACCAAGGGGGTGAGAAACTTGACCCTCTGATGGGGGATTGAGGGGATCATTCCTAATGCTACCTGTCCAGGAATTCCCTATATAGCATGGTAATCACTTAGTACATCAATAACCATAAAAGTTACCTTGGTCGTGGTCCTCAAAGGATGCTGCCTGACATCCACCTCGAGCTCGATATGTCCCTCTGCATCGACTGTGGTTGGTGAAGCCTTTCAGTTGACTTGAGTAACGAGACAATCTGACATCCGTGAGGCCCATTTCTAGGAAAGCCTTGTAGTAAAGGATATCCTTGCACACTCCTGTGTCAACCAATATCCTGCTGGAGGTGCAATTGTCAATAAGCCCATGAATGATCAAATTTTGCTTTCTTGTTGTCGTGCTGGTAGCTAGCTCGTAGGGGTAGAAGCTGATGACCTCCTCTTGCACACAACTCCTGGGGTGGAACGTGAGGAGACTTATTTAATTGGAAAATTTTATCCTTAAGGGAAGTGTTGCTTGTCCCCTCAGTGATCACTCCCAGTGTCAGCCTAGGTTGCCTTTGCTCAGGCATCCCTCTAGCAGGTCGATCCCTAGCTGGGGGACGATCTCCCTTCACAAATCTATCAAGTTTGCCTTGGTTGACCTACTTTTGGATGATCATCTTCAAACTCATGCAATCCTTTGTACTATGGCCCGTATCCTTGTGGTACTCACAATACTTACCATTATCTCGCCTGAACTTGTTCTGAGGATTCATAGGAACGGGAGGAGCGAAATCAACTGTGTTCATTATCTCCGTCCGACTAACTGTGAGGGGAGTAAAGCTTTCAGGGACTCTCTCAGTCGCCCTAATTTTGTTCATCCCTTTGTTGTTGTTATCACTTCTATCCACCACCCCTTTGGACGTCTCTCCTGCTTCAACATTCTTGGAGCTTCTCTCATTTTTACTTTCTTTTCGTTCCTCAGCAACATCCACATCATAGGCCCTTTCAAATAGGTCTTTCCTCGTGGTCGCTCGTCTGACTTGTAGCCCGTAGTCCAAGTCAGGTGAGGACGCCCAATTTCTAAAGCAGTTAATAACCTCTCTATCAGTCGGGTCCTCCTTTATCTGGTCAATCAACTCCTTGAACTGAGTAAAATAGCTCATGGTGCTCTTTCTCTCTTTCCTTGAGCAATGTTATTCAAGTCGGTGACTGTTTTTTTACGAGCACCAGTAGTTGAGAATCTCTCTAAAAACTTTCTCCTCATGTTCCTCCACGAGGTAATGTAGCTCGTTGCCAAGCCACGAAACCAAGTCAAGGCGGCACCTGTGAACGTAATGGTTAGTACTTTGCAGAGCACATCGTCCTTTGAGGAGACCAAGCACATGGTGGCCTTAAAATGTTGCATGTGATTCAGTGCGTTGGTCGTGCTAACGCATTTTTCTAGTACGACCAACTTGAAACCAGCTTCGGGCGGTCCTCTATCTAGCATACTTTGGACTAAGGGTCGAAGAGTATTATCATTTCATTCGCCCTTCCCGTCGTTGCCTGTCGACATTCCGACCTTTTAATCTATCCTTTTCTTTAGGTTCAACAGCTCCCAAACATCTAGGTCGCCTCTTTGGTGAAATACGAAATTGGATTTTTACCGTTCCTCTCTTGGTGCTGCTTCCGTGATGGCGATTTTCCCTCTCATTCCTTGGAGGGGTCCTTTCTCTTCTGTCCCTCATAGGGGGTGACCGGCCTCCTTTTGGAGGTGACGTACCTCGAGCACGATCAACCTCGAGCTGTATCCTCTGTGCTGAGTTAGCTTCCTGCTCCCGTTGGCTATTGAGTCCATCCCTTAAGTCTCCAGTACAATCAATTGAATTGTGGGTCCCTCCCGAAGGTATAGGGGCCCCGTTGTCATGTCGATGGGAGGTTACTGATGGAGCTACCATCTGTGACCTACGGTCGTCCTTCATAGCAGACTCAGACAGCTTGAGCAACTCATTCTGCACTTCGAGCAACTCTGCAATACCTTTGTTCGCTCCAACAACATATCCCTCATATTAGGGTGAATAGTTTAGGGACCAGCTATGTCGCCTGCAGCTGTTCGACCCGTTTGGAGCTTCTTAGTTTGCTGGCCACCTTCTTGGGTGACCATGGGCCTTTTCTCCCTCCTCCTGTCTTGAATTCCTACTCCATCCGCCACACTGTTGGACCGTGTGGGTCTTCTTGTGGGGTATCTAGGTGGAGGGGGAGGAAGGTTTGCAGTGTGGTTCTCAGCACTAACGTCTGTGCCTGGGTTGTTCACACCGGCGTTCTCATTGACTGGATCGCTCGAGGCAGTAGAAGTATGCCCGTCAGACACCATGTTTGTGAGCTTGTAAAGTTTCAAGGTCTAGTACTTTTCGCTTCTTGACAATGGAACCATACTGATGATGCATGAATCGTTCCGGATCAGCCTTAGTCCAGCAATAGGCTATATTCTAGCAACCGGACCTGAAACCACGAACAAACGTCTTGCCGGGATTGTCTCCGACTAAGAGCCTGCGGCATGATGATGAGATATGGTGTTATGAGTTTATACAAAACTGTATTGAAACGACGTAATCTCAAAATAGCCAAGATGACATTACCTTTTCACGTAGGATGTAGTTTGGTATATATAGTGGTGACATGGGATGAATACGAATCCCTAAGATCACGGATATAACGTTGGCGTAACTGTCTCCGATAATGTAGGATGCGGTAATAAATAACGAAGTGGGTAGACACACGTGTTGCTTGGTTGAGGTTGACCTGAATTCGTGCCTTAGTTAAGTAAAAATTGCACAAGAAGTGGATCGTATGTCAAACGAAGCCATGTCGAGACCAAGGAAATTCGGAAAATGAGATTGTTCGACTGATCTCCATCGATGGGTTGGGCGAATTGGGTCTGTTTGACAGACCTTTGGGTTGACTTGGACATGGGGCCAACCTGTTGGCTTTGCCCATCACTTTTATTCCGTAAAATTGAATCAATACATTTTTATCATTGTAGAAGTAATGTATAAACTAGTCAAACATACTCGTTAAAAATGTTGACAATTCAAGTCAATTGAGATATTTATGGGACGGGAAATTAACTGATAGGTGGTTCTGGTGGTTCCAAATCTGGGGGATCAATGTGCATATAATGAAAAGATAGAGGGCAGGTATGAAATGTGGCTCAAAGTAGACCAACGAACTTCATGACATGGCCAATGCTTGGGCGATGTAAACACTGCGGACAAAGCCGCCAACCAATTTCCCCCTCGTCTTCTCCGCCCTCTCCTCTCCTTCTTATGCTCCCTCACTCTCTCTCACTACAATTCCCACTCACATTTTCCGATTCCCTGATCTCTCCGCCCTCTCTACAATGTCTTCTCTTCTTCAATCTAGGGTTCCGGCATTCTCATTTTCCCAATCTCTCTCCGGCGGCAAATTCCAATGGCGTCCTGCTACAGCACTTGCCCCGATCCGTCCCCGCAGAATTTTCGTCGTTCAGGCCAAAATTCGAGAGATCTTCATGCCGGCGTTGAGTTCCACCATGACGGAGGGGAAGATCGTGTCGTGGATCAAATCCGAGGGAGATGTTCTCTCCAAGGGAGAGTCTGTTGTCGTGGTGGAATCCGATAAGGCTGATATGGATGTCGAGACGTTCTACGATGGAATTTTGGCGGCTATTGTTGTTGGAGAAGGTGAGACTGCTCCGGTTGGGGCTCCGATCGGGTTGTTGGCGGAGACTGAAGAGGATATTCCGATAGCTAAGGCGCAAGCTGCTAAAGCTTCTTCTTCTTCCGCTTCCAAATCAGCTCCTGCTACTCCGGCGCCACCTCCACCCCCTGCTGCTGCTCCTGCGCCGCCTGCTGCGGCTCCGGCTTCTCCAGCTGTTGCTTCTGGTAAGGTTGTTTCGACGCCTTTCGCGAAGAAGCTGGCTAAGCAGCATAAGGTTGATATTAATAAGGTTGTTGGTACTGGTCCATTTGGACGGATTACCCCTGCTGATGTTGAAGCAGCTGCTGGAATTGCCCCAACTAAGGCTTCCCCTCCGGCTAGTGTAGGTTCTTCCCCGGCTCCATCTCCAGTGGCAGCTGCTCCGGCTAAACCTGCTACTTATCCTGAAATTCCCGGGGCTACTATTGTTCCATTCACCACAATGCAATCTGCAGTGTCCAAGAATATGATCGAAAGTTTGTCCGTGCCAACATTCCGTGTTGGCTACCCGGTTACAACAGATGCTCTAGACGCCCTATATGCAAAGGTACACTTTTAGTTTGTTTAACCCATTTATTTTGATATTATTTCGTGTCCTGTTAATATTAGATGGTCAATTAAATGTTTGGAACTAATATGTGAAAGTTTGAATAGAATATTTGTTGAATAAATTGTTTTTTTGAATTTTTAGGTTAAGCCAAAGGGTGTTACCATGACTGCTTTGTTAGCAAAAGCTGCGGCAATGGCCCTTGCCCAACACCCTGTTGTCAATGCTAGTTGTAAGGACGGGAAAAGCTTTACTTATAATGGTAGTATCAACATTGCGGTGGCCGTGGCAATCAATGGAGGGTTGATAACCCCTGTTCTTCAGGATGCTGATAAGGTGTGTGATTTATGAATTTTGTGCAATCTTGCAATGAATATGTGAACATTGTTATGCATGTCTTACTGTGAGGACTGCTGTATTAATATGTTTCTTGTATGTGCTGGTGTAGTTGGATCTTTATCTGTTATCCCAAAAATGGAAGGAACTTGTGGAGAAAGCGCGTCTCAAACAACTTCAGCCCAAAGAATACAATTCAGGTTAGCAATACTTTTGTTTGTTTTCATAGGGACTTGAATGTGATTGTTAACTTTAATAGAGAACCAGGAAACTGATTCACACGGTTGTTGCAAACAGGAACTTTCACTCTGTCCAATTTAGGTATGTTTGGAGTGGACCGGTTTGACGCTATTCTTCCCCCAGGCCAGGTTGGTGATCAGGCCTAGAACCTACACGTCCTTCAGAGTTTTAGGTTGTCTTCTCTATAAGAACTATGCCTCAATGCCTGTTATCTCTAAACTATGGTTGTTGACAGGGTGCTATTATGGCTGTTGGAGCATCAAAGCCTACTGTTGTGGCTGATAAAGATGGATTCTTCAGTGTCAAAAGCAAAATGCTGGTGAGTTTGGTTTCTCTGTCTTTTCAATGCTAAAATTTAAATTATTCAATCTGTACACTGTTGAATTAACTTCAGTGACCTGAGAGGCTGGGGTCCATTAGAAAAGCTGGTCTGTAGGGTAGTTTTCAAATCGCATGACCTTGTAGTTTATTACCTATCAAAAAAAAAAAGACCTTGCAGTTTATTATAATATGTTCTATTTTAGACTGTTTCTATTGTAGTTACAACCCTATGAACTAGATTCATGCAGCCAGGCAATTGTGTTTATACGCTGCATGTCCGCATCCATAATTTTTGAGTTTGTGTGAACACGAAAGGTAGAATTTTAAGCTTGGATATTAGGTGTGCATTGCTATGGCTGATGAACAGTAAAATGACTAGTGTGTTATGTCAAAGTTCTTGTAGAACAAGGCAAACTGCTGATTTAAAACTTTTACCATTATAGAGAAGCTCAAAGACATTTAATACTGCTAATTTCCACTCTCGAAACATTTCCTGGATCAACTTTGTTTTTGATTTAAAAGGTACAGTCCAGAATTCCTCAAGTCATGGAACGGTAAATAATGTTGCTTTATGCGAAAGATGAAAACGTCTTAAGGTGCTTTTATTCCAGAACTATCAAGTTGTATTGGCCCACCACGTGCCTGAACTGGGTGAGGCTTGGCTGAGCTTTTTATTGCCAGAACTATGCCAAGCCTCTTACCATGTACAATAGTCTGTTCAAAAGTCTTTTCCATTTCCAACTTAAAGACCATCCTGGGAGGCCTGACCTCTTAGCAGAGGCGGAGTTAGGATGTTTTTTAAAGGGATAATTTTTTTTTTTACTATGACAGATAATTGCATTATAGTGTCTAAACTTGGCATAAATAGGGGTCAAAATTATAATTTACATTAGTACATTTTTTTTGAAAGGGGTTAAAAAGGGTAATATTATATTCAGTAGTAAAACATCACATTTTCTATATCTGTAAGGGGGTGTAATTGTCTCTGTCCCAAATGTTCTTAAGTGGCTCTGCCATTCAACCAATCATCCTAATTTTTGAATTGTCCACCCTCACTGAATGATCTAGTTAAACCCTTGTTATAAACAAAGCAGCTGACCTGATTGAAGAATTCGTACATATCCGTTGCCAGATCCTTCTTTGGCATCTAGGTAGTAAGAATATGAGTATATGCATAGTTGTTAAAGGCGAAAGGCGAGAGGCGGGCGAAAAGTTCCTAGAAAATGCGAATGGCGAGGCGGTTGAAAGGCGAGCATGACGGTAAAATAGAAAAAAAGAATAGTAAAATAATATATATATATATATATATAAAATATAATAAACAAAGCTTAAACATGTTAAAGAACAAAAATTTTGCATTAAATAAAGGTCACAATTACACATGTAATAGCAACTTAACACAACTAAAACACCAAAAAGTGAGAATTTTAAGACAAAAAACACATTTATGTTCAAATTAGTAAACAAGTGGTCGTTTAAAAGCGTTAAATAGGTGAATTCGAATATATAATTTCAAATGTATAACCCATATCTAGTGCTGAACATAAGATATAGTTAAAATTTCAAATGACAAATGAAACCTAAAGTAAAGCGAAAAAACAAATTAAATTAGTAAACATATTAAAATTTGCAAACCCCCCTTTAAAAATTTGAATAAAACAAGCTATTTGAAATGTTTTTGTTCCACTCCTTTGCCGTCGTTCTGATTTGCTATTTATCACACTTATTTTATTTTGATCGCTCTAGAGAAATTATGTATATCTTTCTTTCTCATGTACGCCACAAGCTATCTTTACTCCATATTATCCCAAAACAACGTATTTGGTAAGTTACATTATTGAAACTAAAATTACAAAATGACCTAGTTTAACACTACACATAAGCCTATTATGCCTTTTGACAAAGCCGAACTTTCACGCCTCTCACCATAACCAAGAAACGCCTCGCCCGGCTTAAAAGGTGCACAACAGCCCGCTATAAAATCAAAAACGCGGTTGACCCCTAAAGGCGCCAAAACGGCGAGGCGGGCGAGAGAGGCGCTAGCCTTTCACAACTATGTTCACATGAGCTCTCAAACACCCAAGATGAGCAAAAAACACAATACAACGATAACAAAACTTTAGTCCCAAAATAATTTGGGATCGAGTAATATCAATCCTCATATCTATCATCTTTAAAGATCCATAATATATAGGAATAATAATAATAATAATAATAATAATAACAATAATTATTATTATTATTATAATAATAATAATTATTATTATAATAATAATAATAATAAAATAAATATATCAACCCTCATCACCCACATGAATTTTTGCCATTTACTACGGCCTTTTCAACGCCATATTTTCATCCTATCCAATTAAACTGATATTATTTCCAATCACCGTTATCCAAGTTTGCTTGAGTCTTCCTTGCTGGTCTCCTAACCGGCGCATCACTCGGTCTCCGTCGACAAACCACCTTAGACAATTCTATCTCATTTTATATTCAATGGGGGCAACTCCTACTTTCCCCTGATCACCTCATTACTCAATCGATCCTTTATTGTATACCCACACATCCATCGCAGCATACGCATCTACGCCACATTCATCTTCTGAACGTGACACTATCTCACGACCCAAAACTCAATGCCATATAGCAGCGGCGACTTGATTGCCGTGCGATAGGATTTTTCATTTAATATATGGGGTATACTCGAATCACATATAAACTCTGTGACACTCTTACACTTCAATCAACCTACTTTAATTATATGAGCCATATCTCCATCCTTTTGGATAATAGGTCTAACATAGCGAAAAAAAGTTAGAAGTTTGGACAATCTTCCCATCGAATGTGATCACCCCTGCCTCACTGCTTTCAACTTTGCTAAACTTACACTTCAAATATTCAGTTTTGATTCGACTCAGTCTAAAACCTCGAGATTCCAAAGTTTGTCACACTTTCAACTTACTTTCAACACTTTCTTTAATCTCAACAATCAACACAATATTATCTGCGAACAACATAAACCATGATACATCATCTTGGATTGACATTGTCAATTCGTGTATTATCATAGCAAAGGGAAAGGGACTAAGTGCAGAACCTCGTCAATCATAAATATTGGCGGGAGCCCATAAAAATTCAAAATGAAAGCCTGGCTTGGGGAGGGATTTTGACTTGGTTAATAAGCAAATTATCTACTCCGTCCGACTAGTTTCGGGTTCGAATCCCGGGCAACCCATTGTCATATTGAAAATCTAGTTTACATATATAAAGTTTTGATTATTGTAGCCCACTCCATTGACATTCATTTCAAAAAATGAGGATAGAGAGATCTATCTACATCATTTCTCCAGCTTGAATCTATCGCACGGGTTTTGGTAGATGGAGCAGGGATTGTTCAAGCCGACTGAATAGCAGGACGGAGAGGAGATCGGCCGGCCCTTCCTCGGAATCCGACAGCCTTCGTGGACAATAGGCCTCGAGCTGGTAGTAGAGGGGAGGGAGTATCATATTTTCATGAATATTTACAACACCAAAAGTTTGTTAGGAACTTTATGTGGTCTAAGTCATGCCTCCTCGCTGTTTTCTTGTTCACTCCGTATATCGTTAAGTTTTATTACTAGAAGTAAAGAAATCATGGTTTGGTAAATGATACCAGTTGGAGATCAGTTATTGACAGACAGTAGTGTTTGTATGCATGTTTATCCACATAAAGCACAAAAAAGTTTGCAATCTGATTGATCTAACCTATTATGTATCAGTTTTATCTCTACAATTTCAAGAATATAATGTACTTTTTTTTAATACACAAGAATATACATTCTAATTTCTTTGTGATACTTTTTAGGTGAATGTTACAGCTGACCACCGTATCGTGTATGGTGCTGACTTGGCTGCCTTCCTTCAAACCTTCTCAAAGATCATTGAAAACCCGGAGAGCCTGACTCTGTAGATGACCTATCAATAAACTATACTCAATGATAGAGATTCTCTTTATGAGAGTAGCTGCAACTATGGAACCTGGTTAGCAACGGCGGCGTTAATAGTTTTAAATAGGGTCTTTCTTTTTGTGTTGTACTCCATTCTTTTTGTTTCGCCAAAAGACACTCAAGTCAGTTTCTGGATCAGCGCAATAATGTCTTGCGACAAAATTTTCGGTCACAACTTGGTGCGGACTGTGTTAGAAAGTGGAGAAGATATATTTTGAGAATCCGATTTCGATGCATCTTTTATGATAGTAATTTCTTAAGTTTTCATGTTTTTGCCTCTGCATTAGTTATAAAACTATAGCAAGGAGAAACCTCATTTGCTTTCAAAATGGTGTGGATAAGCTCCAAACTGTCACTCATTTGACATTCTAATAAGGAGGTTCAATATTTTGTAAAATGTTCCGCATGCTTTCTGAATTGCCTTATAAGAAATTATTCTAGAAGCCTCTATAATATGGTATTATACTTTTAAATATCCTAAATACTTCTTAGAAATATTTTAGATACAAGTAATTTTCGACGAGGGGTCTTAAGCTACTGCAAGAGGCAGAAAAGGAGCTAAGGCTCGCAGTGGCGAAGCTAGGTTAAGGTCATGAGGGTCGACCCCCTTCAATATGGAGTGAAGTTCAAGAGTGTGATAAAGTCCAGTTCTTGTGCAATGAAGAAACATAGTAAAAATCGCAACGTTCCATGATTTTGAAAAATAAATAAATTCTAGTCACCTTCATGTAAATACAATTTCCTAAAATTCCAATATAAAGAGAATATAAAATATACACGGTCAGAAAATCTACTATAAACAGCATCATTCTCGCTCTAATTAAATCCGCCATTGTTCTGCAATGGAGGGAAGTGCTCAATTCCTCTGATACTACAACTCTAAAACCATTGGATTTGCGATAAGTTAAGGAAAGATCTTCCATGTGAGCAATAAAGACTGGCTTCGCTCTCAGATAATACTCGTGCCACGTCTAACCACCAGAGAGGCCGCGGAGTTCCCAAATACCAGAAGATTTACAGTATATCCAACCCCCTTGTTGGATAAGATAAATCAATCACCAGTCCAAGGTGATGTTCCTTGAAATATAAAGATTATCTATGTACTTTATAACTGGAAGAGAGGCCTTTATGTACCTCCTCATTTCCTTTGCTGCCGATTCATCTGTTACAACAACTTTAATAAATTTAACCAACCATATCTCACTTCTGTGTAACAATGAAAATTAATGTTGCTACAAGAGCTAACACTGTGTGTGGTCGGTGGCAGTTCTACACTAAGCGACCACATTGAATTTGAAAATAATGTTTTTTAAAACAAAGTCAAATAAATCTAGTAATTTGTATTTGGGGCATATGAACTAGAAGTCGAATTGTTCAATGATCCATATTCTAAAAAATACATAGAAGTTAGATTGTTCAATGATGGAGATCAAAGGCGGAGTTATGGCTTGGGATAAGGGAGAAATTGCCTCCCCCTTACTTTATAAAATGTACCAAATTAGTACTCGTAAATTATGAAACTTTTGAGTTTTACCACTAAAAATTATAGTTTCCCCCCCCCCTCCCCCTTTTTTCTTTTGGCTCCGCCACTCCAGATCCCATCTTTCACAAATGGGTGACCCCTTAATGAACGATCTACAGATCCAGATTGGGACTTCTTAGCTTTGGATTTTGTAAGTTCCAACCTCACAATCCTAATCCCTAGTAACTTTCCCCAAAGTAGAAAAACAAAACACACGCACTCATATAATTCCCTCATTCACGCTATGCAAACATAGGCAGATTCACGTACTGTTGAAGACGATAATGACGACAAGCACGATTCCGATAAGGACCATAGATTAAAGACCATGGATTAAATTTTTTGGCACAAACTAACAAAAATCCTAGGATCCACCACAGTGGTGGGGTGTAGAAGTGACGGAGCCAGAAACTTTTTGAAAGGGGGGGGGGAGATTATTTTCATGAAAATTGCACTAACTAAAAGGGGGGAAATATTTTATAATGTATGTTTTCTTGACATGAATGGGGACATTGCACTACAAAGTTTTTGTTTCTACTGAGGGTTGTAGATCAGCCCCTGGCTCCAGGGAAGGGCTGAGACCCATATGAACTTAATACAACTTCTGTAACATAAAGGAAAAAACAAACAAATAAAAACAAAACATAAATTGATAAACTTACCAGTTTCATTTAGCTTCAGCAAAAGTTGTTCCCTGGTCGGAAGAGCACACATTCCAGCAGAAACAGCAGTCCTTACTGCCCAAGTGTGGTATGGTGCACAAACTTGTGCATAAGCAGTTGAAGCTGCATCTTTAAGCGAGTACTCACTGAAATAATATCGTAAATTACAAAAATTACCACCAAAGAGAATGAAAAGAAATATTTACCCTGGATTAAATCTGAAAATGTAAGATTTGAAAAGAAGGTAGATAATGCAAACAGGAGCAGAACATACTCTGTTGACAAGAAGTTTTGAAACAGAACTCGAATGAGGTCAAGACCCTGCCTAACTCTGCGTAAATTACGTGTAAGACTTCCAGGTGTCTTAACAGAGTCGTTTTTGACATCATAATCAAGTATGCTATTTAAAGTGCCATAACTTCTTGATGCTTCTGAAAGATCACGCACCTGATAAGTATCAATCAAATTGTTAGATTTAAACAGGCTAGATAGGAAAGAAAAAGGGGGGAAGTAACTAATAATTGCTACAATAAACACAAGACATGCTTTAGCCTTTAAATTACAATGATTAGGCTATACGCCATCCGTCCCGTATACCATTACTTTGTAATTTTTTTGGTCAACTTGATTACACTTTGACCAATAATTTAAATAAAAAATATGTCGGGTTTGATGCCATCTAATTTGGAAACAAATTAGGGGATTGAACAAAGGACAAATCGATAATTCATGTGGCAAGGGCTAGGGAGCGATCGCGCAGTGTAGAGGGCGCAACCGCGCGGTTTTTCTGAAACTTTAGGGCGATCGCGCGCCAGAAGGGGCGATCGCGATGTCTGTTTTGGGTCTGATCAGCGGCAGTTTTGTGCAGGGTTAGAAAACCCTACAGAGTTAGGAATAAGCAATATAAATAAGCCCTATTCCTCTAGCAGGTTTTATGTTTTAATTTCTAGTGTGATAGAGATCAATAATTTTAAGTGTTCCAAGAGTTTTCTTGTCTTTCTATTTCTCTAGATTTAGGGTTTGCATAGTTGTGAATTCTTGTGATCAAGAAGTTCGTGCATTAGATTAGAGATTGTATTTGGTGATTGCCAATTGATAATAATATTCTTACCATTTGCCCGTGGACGTAGCCAAGTTGGTGAACCACGTATATCGTTATGTTGTGTGATTGATTTATTTTTTGTCTTCTACATATATCTATTATAACAAAATAATTATGCTAATGAAAATCTAAAGATTGTTATTGAGAATATTATTAATAGTTATACAATAATATTTTTTAGATTTTCATTTGGATATTATTTTTATTTAAATTATTGGTTAAAGTGTAATCAAGTTGACCAATTTTTTTGCAAAGTGTAATGGTATACGGACTGAGGGAGTATTGTTTTACATCTATTCAACAC
Organism: Adenophora triphylla var. japonica; assembly: GCA_022495995.1. Lineage (NCBI taxonomy): Eukaryota > Viridiplantae > Streptophyta > Magnoliopsida > Asterales > Campanulaceae > Adenophora > Adenophora triphylla. Next base: position 92,308 of record JAFEMH010004971.1, on the reverse strand, counting down.
ATGCAATCAGCTCCCTGTTATAAGACGCCCCTAGCTCAAATAGCCGTAGCAGAATTAGTGGTATTTCTTGTATGACGAGTTGACATTTAAGCCTCAGAGCCTCTATTCTAAGATAATGAATGAGTTCTGCTGAGCAGAAAGCAGGAAGGAGGCCAATATAGCTTATTTATCTTCTATGTTAGCATTCAGAAGTTCTCTAACATATAGGCAAATCACAATTTTTTTAGGAATTACTCCGGTTAACATCCAAAAAAGTGGGACTAACTTTCCGGGACGGAGGGAGTAGTTTTCTAAGAAAACCTACAATACAGGAGCCTTAACTTTGCTTAAAAATTTATAACTTTCAGCGTGAGATTGACAAATGTGTTGTAGTAGAGCTTTGTTCTACAAAATACCCCTTCAGATAAATTGGTCAATTTTCATGATCAGATAGTAGAAGGATTAAATTAGCTTTATTCGTGTTACATTCAAGACAATTAGGATAAATACAATAATTAATTCCTATAAGCTGTTTAGATAAAACTCTTTATAAGTGAATACCCCCAACTCAGAATACTGGACTCTTTAAGTGGAATGAAGTAAGTGATTAAATACTTCTAATAAAAAGTTCTTAGAAGGGCTATGAAAATGATAATATGAGTGGGTGCGAACACATATCGAGTCTTGAAGGCTAATTAACACAACATGTATACAAATGGGATGCACCCTTCATGGTCCGACAGCTAGGAATTCAACATTTCATACTCCCTCCGTCCCAAAATGAATGATCAAAAATTTTTCAAACTTGCTATTGATCAATAACAAATTTGTAACTTTATTGGTCATTCATTTTGGGACAGAGTTAGTGCTTAGTATAGAATGTCTTTCACTAACATCTACCTCTAAATACTTGTAACACTAATAGTCTTCGGGAAAACATACCAGGATTACCAACCTATTGAGGACCATTACATTCCCTATAAAGGCCATAAAAATGTAAAAACATTGCCATTTTCGTCTCCAACTTCAAGTCAATTTCTTTCACAAAAGTTGCAATTCTTCTTCTTCCTGCACCTAAATCCTAAAACATCTCCAATTTCCTTTCTAATCGCTCCCAAAATGAATACCCATTTTTGTTCAAATCTCGACGGACTTTCAATCTTAATTACCACACCCTATAGGCCTATAATTCCTTGCTCCTATGCACATGAATAAAAGATACCCAAAATACCCTCCACCTACACAATCAATGATTTCAGACATGTCAACCTAAACAACATACATTAATGTAAACACATACGATAAAACTAGCATAAAATTAATCAAAGAATTGAACCTTGGAGACATATTCCATTTCAGCAAACTTGAAGGCAATACCGAGACAACCGAACAATACAGAAACAAGAGAACACGCATCACAAAAGGGTTCCAACCGCATATTATAATTTGAGCCATTAGAATTTACTAATTCTGAAAGTTGCTCGAATGCCTCAGCAATGGCGGACAGGGGAGGAGGAGAATTCAATCCTCCATTACCCGGATTCTTATACCCGTCTTCTTCATCAATAACATTACCAGAAATCCTCTTTATCCTTTAAAAAAAAAACACAAATTCAATCAGTTTATCAATTCACCACCACCCCCCCAATTTTTTTTTCAACAAATTTGGATTAATCCAAAACAAAAGAAAATCTTTCAAAAAAATAATAATCACAAATTCAATCAGTTAATCAATTCAAACCCCCCAAAAGTCATCAAATTGGGATTAATTCAAATTCAAGACCAAAGAAAAGGGGTAAAAGAAACCTACTTGTCTCTGCAGAATTTCTCGCTATTGGCAAAGATTGAATAGAAAGCCATTTTGAATTTGTGGGTGTTGGGCTAAAGATTGCGTTTAGTGTCCAAATTTGGGGGTTTTTTTTTTTTTGATTGACAAAAAGAGAAGAGAAAGAAAAAAGGAGAGAGAAAATGTGTGGGATTTATATAGATTTGGAGGGAGAGAGAGAGAGAGAGAGAAAGTATCCCGACTTTACGAAGAAGATACGATGAAAAGTTTGGCGCCACCGAGAATGAGTTATAAATTAGTTGGCGCGTATAATTTTCCTGTCTCTTTTGACCTGGGCCAGGTGTGTAATGTTAGTGGAATCTGGTTCTGGCCCAACCGCCCAACTCAATATTTATAGGCATAAATTTGACAGCTGGGCAGCTTCATTGATGGCCGTTATCAAAATCAAATTGATATCTATGAAACATTATCTAAACGGTATTAAAAAAATTACTCTCTTCATCCCTAAAAGATTGTTCTGTTGTACATTTTGTAATTATTAAGAAAGAGCTTCACTTTCTTGTACCTTAGTAGATTTGTCCTAACATTCATGCCTAAATTTAGAAATGGAACATACTTTTTGAAACAAGTCAAAATGACAAATGAGTCAATCTTTCAGGGTGGGAGGAAGTATTTTTAATCATACATATCAAAGAGTGCTAGTGTTAATATATTTTTTAGTGTTAGTGTTAAATATTGTTAGTAGTAAGTAGTAATCGTATCAGTGTCAAAAAATTCCATGTGTAGTGTTAAAACGTGTTAGTTTTAATTTTAAACAGTGTCAAGATGTGTTAATAAGTTTCGGTTATTTACGAAATGCCACCGCATGATTTTTTAAAAAGTTCCAGTTATCTACAAAAATATCAACGCGCATTTTTTCAAAAGTTCTGGTTAATTGCAAAAATATCACCGCGCAATTCAAAAACTAGGTTTCGTAAGTGTTTTTTTTTTTTGATAATTTTGTATTATGTTTAACAATTTCTTAAAGCTTTAACAATGGATACTAAAATTTGATGTGATACCAAACAAGGTAGCTGATGAAGGAAATCTCACTCTAATTATAATTACCTATCAAGTGCACTAGTTTATCAATGTAATAGTATGAACAATGCAAGGGTCGAATACACAAAGACTATGGTGGAACATGTATATTTTATTAGTATAGAATATTAACCAAGAAAATGAGTTTGATTGGTTTGAATTACTAATCTAAGAAAACAATAAATAAAAGTAAGCAAAGAAATCAAGAGAGCAAGAGATTAATGGATTGGAGCTCATAGCAATTGTCTATTTATGTTTTTTATTTCATGGAAAAAAGAATTCAATTTCATTCTTGGATTTAGGGCTGGCAAAATTTTTCATTCCGTACCAACCAACTCGTGTACCAACCGTACCAATTATAATTGGTATGTGACAATTGGTATACCGAAATGTTGGTACGGTACTACCGTACCAATTATATGAAATTGGTTGGTATACCGAGTACCAATTGTAATTTTTTAAAATATTAATTATATATATATATATATATATATATATATGTATATATGTATATATGTATATGTGTAGATGTATATGTATATATGTATATGTATACATGTATACGTATACATATACATGTATACATATACATATATATATGTACATATATATATACATATATATATACATATATATGTGTATACATATATATACATATATATATACATATATATATATACATATATATATATATGTATGTATGTATATGTATATATGTATATATATATATATGTGTGTTATTTACTTAATTTGACCCTAACCCATCCCACACCCACTAACCCTAACTCTCAGACCTCAGTCTCTCAATTCTCACACAGCAACACAATCGCTCTCTCTCTCTCTCCCTCTCGGTTTCTTCCTGGCGATAGATTAGGGTTAGCGCCGCTGCCTCTGTCGCTCTCGCTGCCTCTGGCGCTCTCACTGACTCCAATCCATCCCACAACAGTACCACCTGTCCTGATTTAGCGGCGCTGCAAAGGTATTCCCTTGCTTCTCAATCTTTCAAGTCTATTTTCTATCCCTTTCCCCCTTCCAGTTGTATATGCACCATTCCCTTTTTTTTCAGTCACAATATGTTGTTTTGTTTTTACTTTTCTACAATCGTGATTACTTGAAATTTTGGCTTCAGATGCTTGACTTTTTTGTCTCAATCAGCTTATTTTTGCTGATTGTTGGATTATAACATTTGAAACTCTCTGATCCAATACAGTTGGCAGCCATATATTCTTGTCTAATTGCATATCTTTACTTTTTGATGAATTGGCATAAAATTTGGAACTCTCTGGACCAAACACATGAATACATCAAGTAGCACTCAATCCTAGGTAAGTTTCTCGTATTTAAGTTGTTCCTACTTTCCCTCCTCGTCAACACATTTTTTAATCCCTCTGTCTCAGCTAACTGATGTTGCTGATTCAGCTGGTTCAATTTTATTTCCCTTGGGATTGGCCTACTTCAGGTCAATAATACCATCTTTAGCTACCAAAATATTCCAAGCACTTGGTTAATTGTAGTTATGGTATTTATTTCAGATAATTTAATTAGTACTTCAATGGCTTTGTACTCTTTGATCTAATAATGTACCTCTTAATCTTTATATTGGTTGTTCTCAATAGTCACTAGCAATCAGTACTCTTTGAAACTGAATGCACATTGTGATGATGCTACTGAAATTACTTGGTAGTGATGGTAGTTGATGGCCTTTTGGATTTACTTAATCAATTTAGGGGTGGTAAAGTACGGTTAGAGATTACATTGTGGCCTAACTAATACTCCCCCGTCCCGAAATGATCTTCCCACTTTTTTTTTTACTATTTGTTTGAATCAACTTTGAGCAAATTACTAAAATTGTTCAATTGATGAAAAAATGATTGAACTTATGTATATCTATAAGCTTAAATTGAAACTGGAAATGTTTAATTGATGTAAAGAATGAATAAACTTAGGCACTAGATCTGCTCTCTCTGTAAATCAACAAAAAATTTGCATCTCTAGGTGGAAACTGAATGCACATTGTGAAGATGCAACTGAAATTACTTGGTTGGGATGGTAGTTGATGGTATTTAGGATTCACTTACTCAATGTGAGTGATGTAAAGTTCTGTTAGATCAAAATCGTGGTCTCTTAGGCACTTGTGGTTGGATCCCTAGAAATTGAAACATAATTCTGATGGTGGCATCAAGTTGAAGCCTTTTCTCATCTTGGGGGTGAAGGGGTGTCCGGGCATAATTTTTAGCGCTTGTTTCTTATTGTTAAATCTCTTCTCTAATTTTATATTGTAACTTATGAGACCCACAGTTTTTTTGTGTTCACATTTCATCACTGTAAAATGACCTTGAGATCGTCTTGTTTCAGGGGTCGGTTGCGATGCAAAAGTTGCTCTGGATATACACAATTTGAAGTAGCACTCAATCCTATGTAACAGACTTTAAGTATCCCAATTGCTCCTGATATTTTAGTGTTAATGTAACTGAGGACCTGAGGTGTGACATTTTGTCATTTTGTAATCTGTAACAGACTTAGTCCTTCTTAGAGGATTCCCATGTGATTTTGAGGCTAGTAAGCACTTTGGGTATGGATTTATTATTATATTATAATCTCTTTTGAATTTTATAATGATGTACTATTATATTTATTTGGTCTTAATAGAAAAATTGTTATTTTAATATATACAGTTGGTAGAGTCTAGTACCAACCGCATCAACCGAGTACCTACCGTACCAACTTAATTGGTATACTGACTTAATCGGTTGGTACTGGTATAGATTTTCATGTACCAAGTTAAACTTGGTAGGTACATGGTATAAGCAAAATACACTTGGTATACCTACCAAGCCACCCCTACTTGGGTTCGTTTACAAAAATATAGAGTTAAAATGTTAATATCTTTCGTGAAGTCGATAAGAATATTAAAATCCTAATATCTATATCTTGTTTATATTTTCCGTGAAGTCAATATAAACATTCAAGAGATTTAATTAAAAACACAAGAACATAAGAACCTAGATTCATTGATTTTCGTGAAGTTCTCAATTAAATCTAATTCTCTCAACAATGGTCAATGTATAAATCATCCATTGAGTGAAACGGTTTATGCCCAAATAAATTCAATGGCCAAAAGTATCTTAATCATACAATTGAAGCCAAAGAATGATAATTAAGAATGTTGAGAGAACAAGAATGAGAGAAAGATAGAAAGAATTAAAACAATAGTATAAATATCCAATTGTTACTTACCTCAATACACGAATCAAATAACTTAGCCTCGAAGGGTTATTAAAATCAAATACTAAAACCTTGAATTAAATTTTCAAAAATAAATAAAACCTACTTTAATATTGTAATATATGATAAAGGAGAAGAAAATATAGAGAGAGCCTCCAAAAACCTATTATAGGGATCCTTTATATAGTATGAGAGATTCCTAATTTACATCTAAATTAAAATAGGTCAATTCCTAGTCAAATTAGTTTTTTTTTCGAAATTCGTCACAAATTTTGTCTCAAAACTGTTGAAAACTGCCTTTTTATTCTGTGACGAACCAAATCTGTCACAGATTTCCGTCACAAAGCCTTGACCGGCCATGAGCGTGGCCGCCCCTTGTTACTGCTTAAATGGCGCGGTCGCTCCATTCCTGGCCCTATTCCCTCGGCCACTGCCTTGTTTGTGCGGGCAGCTGCTGCCTTGTCTTGGCCACTCTTGTCATTGGCCGGCCAGCTTCTATTCTTGGCCCAGCAACTGCCAGCCAACCTTAACTTCAACTGCAGTCCTTAAAATTCCACATAGTTGCACTTTAGCCCCTGAACTTCATTTAACCAATTTTTCTTCTTGTTTTTCACCTAATTTCACTTTGGTCCCTTCTTTTCCCAGTTTTGCACTTTAGCCCTTGAATTTTATAATACCAGTTTACTCCCTAATTTTTCATAATTGCAATTGGGTTCCTGAACTTCCAAAACAAGTTTATATACTCCATTTTCGGCCTACTTGCACTTCGACCCCTGTACTTTCAAAATACTAACAAAACACATTAAATTTCCAAGGTTTGAGCACCAAATAAGCTAGGAAACATATCTTTTGGATGGGTAAAACCACTTCTATCAAATACCCCCAAACTTATATTTTGCTCGTAATCGAGTAAAACAAAAACAATATAAAAACTAACTAACTAATTAAAGCAAATAAAATATTTTTGAATTGTTCAATTTATATAATAAGTTGTTGGCACAACAAGTTTCAGATCTTACAACACACATAATCAATAAGTATTATCATGAACATGGGATTATATTTACATGGATACATATAACTTACAATCCTCCACCATATAATGAACGATGAATGAAATATGAGAGATCATTGTTTTACAAAATAAGATATTTTATACGGTCACTTGTGTCGTGCTCTAAATCAATAAAATAAAAGTATAAGGACACTCATATGCATGTTTAAACAAAACTGTCAACTCGACTACTGTTTAGGGATCAAATATTGCTTTATGGCTTGTAATGTATCGCGAAAATCGCGGGCTAGGTTCATGGTTCCAAATGAATATAATGATATACGAAGTCAAGCAAGTGAAACTAGAAAATCTTCATAATACATCCCTACTTTGAAATTTATCACTGTGCTCCATGCCAACCCATTGATTCAACCCTCAAATTTATAATTTTTCATACTTTCACACTTGGGGTTGATCACCTTTCTTTCTTTTTGATCACTTTTCACTTCAACATTGGAGAGAGCAAGACTTTCTTTCATATTTTGTTTTCTTTATTTTTTTTCTTTTCTTTGCACATATATCATGAAGAATATACATCCAATACTTTGCTCAAACCCCTCTTTTTTTTTCAATACAATTCACAACCCTTTTCTTTCTTTTCATGACCACTTTCCACCCAACCCTTTGATTTTCCAAACATTCCCTAGTTTCACTTTCTTGAAAATGTGAGAAAATAGTGTATAAGTTAAAAGGGTAGGATAATGAGGGTACAAATGAAGGCGAATGGTGGTCTAAGATAACCTACCACTTTATGAGAGATTCCATTCTTTTTTAAGCTTAAAAGGGGTTCTAGTGGAATTTTTTATATAAGTGACTAGAAAGTTAAAGGCTCACAAATAGGGTTCAAAGAAAATAGCCAAATATCACTTACCGAATAGCCTAATTAATGTGTTATTGACAGTTATGCAAACATGTTCTAGGGACCCCGAGAATGCCAAAGTGATCCTATAAAGGTCTCCTAAATTGGTAACAATGATCAAGAAAAATAGCATGAAAGTGAAAGGTGGAGTAATCATACATTACATGTATCAATGCAGTTATATCCCCATATTGATAATAACACTTAATTTAAAAATTAAAGCACCCTCAATCATCGACTCTTGCCAAAATCCCAAAATATGAAAAGAACAAAATTTTTAAATTTTTCTATTTTTTTTGAAGGATGACACTATATACATTCTCCTATAAACTCACAAACTCGGAGAGATATCTACCCCCAAACTCAAAACATATTATGTCCTCATAGCAAATAGAACTAAAACATGCATTGGGTTCAAAGGATGATATGACACAACAAAACAAATAAAATAAAATAAATAAAACGTACCTACTTGGTTTGCCTCCCAATAGTCGCATTTGGTTAAGGTCGTTAGCCCGACCATTGCTCTCACTTAAATGGGATTGGAGGTGGTCACATTCTCTTTGGCCTTATCTTTTCTTGCCTTGGCCCACCTCGCACATTCACGAGCACAAACGCCTACAACTTTCCACATGTATGTGCCATTTTTTATTAGCTAGGGTAGAGCCCAAGGGATTTTTGTGGCCTTCTTTTTGGCCTTTTTCTTTTTCTTCTTTTTCATGGGAGCCTCTCCCCCAAACTCATTTGGTGCCTTGGTCCCACGGACATCAAGCACCTTATCTTTCTCAACACAATCACATGAGGAACTATCTTGATAATCAATAGTAGCAATAAAAGAATAAGATATATCAAGAAAGTAGCATTCCTCAATTTGAGCACATGAATTATTAATTTCAGCTTTAAGCTTTAAGAGGAAAAAATGATTTTAATTTTGACACTGACTCCTTATGGGGTCTGTCTATGGGGTGATACAGTTCGTCACTCAAAGAGTGTTTGTCGGCCTTGTTATTACCAACCATATCATGGACGTCCGCTTTATCCCTAGAATTCTCACCGTCACTCTTATCTAATTTAGCATCCTCATTCTCTTCTATGTCATCTAAGGGCTCATCATCTTCCCCATCATCATGCAAGGGGTGTTTCATCACATCATTAACCGAGATTTCTATCCTCTCATCCGCTATCATCATGGACAATTTTCCATTCTTCACTTTTATTATTGTGTTAGTTGTGTCCATAAAGGGACGTCTTAGCAAAATAGGAGGGTCTCTACACGTACTTACTCCATTAACCATATCCATAATCAAAAAGTCAACGGGGACTATCAAGGTTCCCACTTGAACTAATACATCCTCCACAATGCCCATCGGTCTCCAAATAGAATGGTCCGCTAAATAGAGGGTCATTGTGGTGGGCTTCAACTCGGACAAGCCCAATTTCAAGTATGTGAAGTATGGTAATAAATTAATGATAGCACCAAGGTTTAACATCGCCTTCACCTCACTAGAATCCCCCATATTAATAGAAATTGTGAAGCTTTCAGGGTCCTTTAGTTTAGGTGGGAGGTATTGTCGGACTATGGCATTAGCACTCTCTCCTATAATCAACTTCTCATTCTTTCCGTACCTATGTTTTTTAGAGTTTAATTCTTTGAATTTTTTTGCATAGGCCGGAATGTTTTTAATTACATTATGTAATGTGAGGTTTATGCTAACTTTGGAGAACATCTCCGTCAATTCTTTCATTTGATGCTCTAACCTATATCTCATCAATCGTCTGGGAAAGGGCACTGGTGGTATATATGGCCTGGGGGTATATAAGTGTCTTTGGATTTCCCCCCAATACACATGTGCTCTTTTCAGTATCTTCTTTAAAATTAGGAGGAGGATGAGAAGAATATAAAGGATAACTAACCTCTTGACTTACCACTTTTCTATTCCGTAGTGTGGATATGGCCATTGCTTGATGTCCTTGGCTCGAAAAAGTTTCGGGCATGTGACTTTGAAGGGCTTCAGCAATTTGCCCTATTTGAGTTTCAAGCTTTTTAATGGCGGCACTTTGTTGCCTTGAATCTTGTTGTTGCTCCAACCTCATTCTTTCCAATGCCTCTTCCCAATGCTCTTTCCTAGTCTCAAATTGCCCTTGGGGTGGTGGAGTATGTAGGGGTTTATTTTGATTACCTTGATTTCCTCCCCATGAAAAGTTAGGATGATTCCTCCACTCCTGATTGTAGGTGTTGCTATATGAATTATTTTGTGTAGGCCTTGGATTGTATCCATTAATTGCATGTACCTGTTCATCATTATAAATAAACTGTGCACCACTAGGACAAAAGTTAGTAGCATGAGTATGAAGACCACAAATAGAACAAGCATCTTGCACAACATTAGCACCAAGAGAGGTGCCTTTATCATTAAACATAGCAATTAATTGAGATACTTGTTTGGCCAAATTATCATTAGGCTCTAATTTATGCACTCCTCTAGCCTTACCCCTTGTACTATTTTATTGGGAATTAGCACCCAACATCTCAAATAAAGCATAAGTCTCTTGGGGAGTTTTGGCTCCTAGTGTGCCCCCCGCCGCATTATCAACCATGACTTGATTAACATGATTCAAGCCGTCATAAAAAGTTTGATTAAGCAGGGGCAAAGGAAAATTATGATGGGGACATTGCACTAACATCATTTTAAAACGGTCCCAAGCCTCATGAAAAGGCTCACTTACTTCTTGGGCAAATCCAATAATCTTTTGCCTCATATTAGCTAATGTGGGATGGGGATAATACTTTTGTAAAAACACATCATGCAATTGATCCCACATGTTTATACTTCTAGGTGTTAACATCATAAACCATGTCTTGGATGCCCCTTTCAGAGTGTAGGGGAAGCACTTTAATCTTATTTGCTCATCGGTTACACCTATTTTGCCCGAAAAGTGAGATACTATCATCATATAATCACGCAAGAAAGTCAAAGGGTCTTCGGCCGATAGGCCTTGATAAATGGGCAACATGTTAAAATATTGACCCTTGACTTCAAAGTTCTTTGCCTCCTCCGTTAGCACAATACAAGATATGGAGGCATCGACTTTAGGACGACAAAATTCCTGCATAGTTTGAGCCGGTGGGATTGCCATCACGGCTTTTTCCTCTTCTACCTAGGTGGTAGAAGGGTTTAGGTCACTTTCGAGGAGATTGCCCTCTTTTAATTCAATTTCTTTCAAACGCCGACTTAATTTATCAATTTCGTCGTTCAATGGCTCCAAGGTAAGAGTCAAAGAATGCCGACCAAGCATACACTAACAAATTAACTTTTTCATTACACAATTCCCCGACAACGACACAAAAAACTTGATGAAGGAAATCTTCCTCTAATTATAATTATCTAACAAGTGCACTAGTTTATCAATGTAGTATGCACAATGCAAGGGTCGAATCCATATATACTATGGTGGAACAAGTATATTTTATTAGTGTTGAAGAGTAACCAAGAAAAGGGCGATTGATTTGAATTACTAATCTAAGAAAGCAATAAATAAAAGCAAGCAAAGAAATCAAGAAACAAGGGATTCATGGATTGGGGGTCATAACAATTATCACTTTATGTTATTTAAATCATGTAAAAAGAATTCAATCTTATTCTTGCGTTCATTCACAAAAATATAGAGTTAAGATATTAATATCTTCCCTGAAGTCGATAAAAATATTAAAACCCTAATATCTTTATCTTGTTTATATATTCCGTGAAGTCAATATAAACATTCAAAAGATTCAATTAAGAACATAAGAACATAAGAATCTAGATTCATTGATTTCCGATGAATTCCTCAATTAAATCTAATCCTATCAACAATGGTCAATGTATAAATCATACATGTGAGTGAAACGATTTATACCCAAATAAATTAAATGGCCAAAAGTATTTTAATCATACAATTGAAGCCAAAAAATGATAATTAAGAATGTTGAGAGAACAAGAATGAGAGAAAGATAAGAAAAATTAAAACCCTATCATAAAGATTCAATTGTTACTTAACTCAATCCACGAATTAAATAACTTAGCCTCAAAAGGACATTAAAATCAAATAATAAAATCTTCAAAATAAATAAAACTTAATTTAATATTGTAATATATGATAAGTGAGAAGAAAAGATTGAGAGAGCCTCAAAAAACCTATTATAGGGTTCCTTTTTTTTTTTTTTTTTTTTTTTTTGAGGCTTGCCCAACTCGAGTCAAGCCCCTTTTTTATGTGTAAGTCAATTTACTAACAAGTCCATCAATTCTCTGAAATTTCCTTAAAATCTCCACCCCAGAGGCGCCTAATATTAACTAGGGAGGGATAATCATCCACTCTAACCACTGGGGGGAGTCGAACCCAGGACCTCCGTGTTGGTGTCCCAGTGCTCTGGCCATCAGGTCAAGTCCTGATGGTTTCTAGGGTTCCTTTATATAGTAGAAGGGATGAGTGATTCCTAATTTACAGTCAAAATAGGTCAATTCCTAGTAAAATTAGAATTATGTCGAAATCCGTCACAAATTCTGTCTTAAAACTGTTGAAAACTGCCTTTTTATTCTGTGACGGACCAAATCCGTCACAGATTTCCATCACAAAGCCTTGGCCAGCCATCGCGGTCTCCCCTTGTTACTGCCTAAATGGCACGACCGTTCGGCTGTGGCGCTGTCGCTCCATTCCTGGCCCTATTTCCTCGGCCACGGCCTTGTTTGTGCGGCCAGCTGCTGCCTTCTCTTGTCTTGGCCACTCTTGTCGTTGGCCGGCCAACTTCTATTCTTGGCCCAGCAACTGCCTGCCGGCCAGCCTTAACTTCAGTTGCAGTCCTTAATCTTCCACAAAATTGCACTTTTGCCCCTAAATTTAACCAATTTTCTCCTTATTTTCACCTAATTTCACTTTGGTCCCTTCTTTTTTCAGTTTTGCACTTTAGCCTTTGAACTTTATAATACTAGTTTACTCCCCAATTTTTCATAATTGCAATTTGGTCCCTGAACTTTCATAACAAGTTTATATCCTCAATTTTCTGCTTAATTGCACTTCAACCCCTATACTTTCAAAATACTAACAAAACACATTAAATTTTCAAGATTTTGAGTACCAAATAAGCTAGAAAACATATATTTTGGATGGGTAAAACCAAATAAATTAGTAGCAAATTTGATACCTTGCTTACTAGCACACTAAATTTTGATGCCCATTATTTTTCCTTTTGGAGGAGATACTAGTACTTCAATATAAGTATCAAAATTTGAATCTGATACCTAAGTTTGAAGTTGCTCTTATGAAATCCAAATTTATCATAGTGGGTCAAAAAATAGTGCAAATTTAATTAGAATCAAGCGAGTCAAAAATTAATAAAATGACACTTATTAAAATTTGAAGGTGTTAAAAAAAACTTTACCATTGCCACTAAGGTGGCATCACCACTAATTTTAATAATATAATAAATAATCATTAAATTAGAAATGATATACATAAATTCCAAATATTTTTTGTATATCAATATTTTGAATCATCATATTTTGCTTAAACATCAATTTTAATTATTAATGTATATTTTTTTTAGCAATTTAAACCTTTATACTTTAGATACATACTCACTATTCTCAAAAGTAAGGATATTTAGTGCATATTTTTAACAATTTTAATCATCATATTTTTAGTTTTAGGGGGATAAGTAGTGCGTATTTAATATACAATGATTTAAACTGTTAAAAAAAATTACATTAATGATTAAAAGTGAAGTTTGAACAAATTACAATAGTTAGGAATGTTGATAGGAAAAATAATTTAGACTACTTTCGAGGTTTAGCAAAGCGTTAGAAATTTTGACTTTTTGTTGACAAATTAAAGAAATGTGTTTTATTTGTATAATCTTAAAAGGGGAAAGTATTGTGATAATGTTTATATGACCTCTTGTCCTAAATTGAATGATTATTTTTGTTTCAAAATGTATTAATTTTTTTATAACAACTTCATCCTTATATGGTTTTTCATTAATATTTTTGGGAGCAATTATCAAATGGTCCCTGAAGGCCTGAGGCTAATGAAATCGACTATCATGGACACACAATTTGGAAATCGACCACTAGGTCCTTTCATTATAGATGGACACAGGGGTCTCTAGCAAATTGAAGGAAATTAGACTCATGCCACTCCTAATGACGTGGACGCGTGTAAGAGGTTCCTTCCAGCTCCTCTATGCGATTTCTCTCTCCCCTTTCTCTTTCTCTTTTTTTTTTTCCAAATACTTTAAAATGAAATATCTTAACATACAAAAGTAAAAAAAGTAAATTGAAACCACCATTGTGTTCGTATCGTCAAAACGAATCAAACTATTAGCATCAACATATAATCTGAAACAACTTTGAGAAGTTCACAATTGTTTTCACAGTTTTTCTTAAAACAAATAAGAGAAGTTCACAGTTGTTTAGCTAATTTCATAATTTCTGCATGAAAATGACTACCATTACTTTCACAGTTGCTTTTAGTTAAATTTACAATTGTTTTTAATCTTTTGTGACCTCTATTTTTATAATTTTACGAGATTATTTGATATATTTCTTAAGTTCACAACTGTTTTTGTTAAGTTCACAGTTGTTTTAGTTAAGTTCACAATTTTTTTATATATTTTAAAACCTCTATTTTTACTATTTTATGTGATTATTTAACATATTTGTTAATTTCACAATTTTTTTTAGTTAAGTTCACAGTTATTTTAAATCTTTTATAGCCTCCATTTTTGCAATTTTATGAAATTATTTGACATATTTTTCAATTTACAGTTGTTTTTAGTTAAGTTTACAATTGTTTTTAGTTTTTTTATGACCTCTATTTTTGCTATTTTTTGAGATTGTCGGACATAATTTGTTAATTTACAGTTATTTTTAGTTAGGTTCACATTTATTTTAGTTAAGTTTACAGTTGTTTTTAGTCTTTTTGTGCCCAACTTTTTTGTTACCATATTTTGAGCCCTAGTATTATATAGTAATTAAAGAAATCTTTGTTAACACACTAAAAACGAATCAAATCCATGTACCCTTATCCCCAAAATAACCATTCAAATCAATAATCATTTGTTCAGTCTCATTTCCATTCCGCAGATCCGACAACTCCACACCCCTCACCAAAATCACCAATGCCAACAACTTCATTCTGAAACCCCAAAATCCTGTCCTCCTTTTAGCCTTGCGATGCCTCTTGGCTGCACCTCAATTCCAACCTCTACAACCATCGCCTCCCTCATTCGAAATCCAATTAGAAGTTGATTGTAGATGGCTGTAGGTGAATGGGGGGAAGATTTTTTTTTTTTGGATTTAGGGCAGTACGACATAGGTAGGGAATCTGAGCGTCAGAGCTGGAGTGGGTAAAACATCAGCCGAAGAAGATTAAATTTCGGCTGGAGAGTGTGACTGGACGGCCAGAAGATTTCGCCGGAGATGTTTTGAAAGACACCAAAATAGAAATGGAGACTGGTTGCTTCGTTGTTGCTGACCGGAGAGGAGGGGGTCACCGTGTGATATATATATATATATATATATATATATATATATATATATATATATATATATATATATATATAGAGAGAGAGAGAGAGAGAGAGAGAGAGAGAGAGAGAGAGAGAGAGAGAGAGAGAGGTTGTGTAACAACATATGACAGGGGAGGGGAGGGTAGTGTTTTATTTAAGGCTACAAGAGAGAGAGGTTGTGTAACAACATATGATAGAGGAGAGGAGGGGAGGGGAGGGGAGTGTTTTATTTAAGGCTACAAGGGTATTTTTGTCACTTAAAAACGTTTTAAATGCTTTATGGACCCAATGATAATATTATTTATGATCTTGGACTAGGTGGTTGATTTTCAAAATATCTATATTAAATGGTACTCCCTCCGTCCCAGACCATGAATATATGGGGTGGATTTCACGCTTCTTAAAAAAAATTTAAAAAATGAATAAAAATTAAAAGTGGGATAGAGAATAGTAGTTAAATGTGTGGTAGGGAATATGAGAGAGAATGTAAAAGTTAAATATGTGGTAGGGAATAGGAGAGAGAATGTAAAAGTTAAAAATATTTAATAGGAGAGAGAATGAGTGGGAGGAATAGTAGTTAAATGCGTGGTAGAGAATAGGAGAGAGAATGTATAAGGGTATAATGAATGGTTTTTTTGTAAATATATGGAGTTGATAAGAGTATAAATATATTCAAAAACTTGCCATTTATGGAAATGAACTCTTGGTTTGGGACGGATCAAAAGGGAAAAATGAACCCTTGGTCTGGGACGGAGGGAGTAGTTTTGATTAGGGTGGAGGAATAAACGACAATAATCCCATCTTTTTTTTTTTTTTTTTCATAGTTTGTTATATATCTACAAAATTTTTTATTTTTTTTCATAGTTTGTTATATATCTACAAAATTAAAAGTTTAAAGATGAATAGCTTAAATATTTACGAATTTTCGCTTAAAATAACATTTTCAAAATAGTACTTATATTCAAAATGACCTTCATATTAGACATAGAGAATAAATACTTTTCGTTTGATTTCCGTATTAGTGTATTGAGATTGACTTTAATTTTGTTACAATGAAACTTATACTCCCTCCGTCCCAAAATGTTTGTCCCATTTGACTTTTTTGTTAAACTTTGACCACAAATTTATGAGAGATTAATCATGTTCATGAAATTCTAAAAGTTGTTGTTGATAATATTATTAATGGTAAATCAATAGAAATTTTTAGAATTTCATGAACATAATTAAATTGTCATATATTTGTGGTCAAAGTTCAACAAAAAAGTCAAATAGGACAAACATTTTTAGACGGACGGAGTATATATTAAAAAATGTTACTAATTCATATAAATTAAATAAATTAATCTTGAAATAATTCAATTATCTAGATATTTAAATATTTTCACAATAACTATTCATAATCATGTTTATAAAGGAGTGATCCAGTGATAAAGTCAATTATTATTCTTGGTGAGCGCTATGGTTCGATCTATCTCCTTGTCTCATAACTCACTCGAGATATTATAAAGATAAAATCATAATTAATAATAAGGCTATTTCGGTAAGCAACGATAAAAATGCATACTCTCCCGTTCCATACGATATAGGATTTTGTTATAGGGCACGTTGATTTAGGAAAAATTATTAGTTTAGTAGGTGTTGTAAGTATGGAAAGTAGGGTATGAGAGAACGTGGGGGTATAAATCAATAAATGGATATTGTTTTGATTATGATAAATGAACACCATTGATAAAAATATTTTCATTTTGGGGTAAATCCAATTTGAATGAGACACCAAAAATGTCCGATTTCAAATGAGACAAAAGGAGTATATAATAATAAATAAGTAAATAACCAGTATTTTGAGACAAATTTTAAACCTTTAAATATAAACTAGCGTAACACTCGTGTGTTAAACACACGATAAAAAAATTTTGATAAATAGGAGAAATTAAATTAAAAAAGTTACTATAACTATAAAAGTTAATTTAGGAAAAAATTAAAATAAAAAGTATACAACAAAAATATATCCTGGCATTAGTAATAAAAATAACAAATTTTAAAGAAAAATCTTGTATACAACATTTGTGGTGTCATCCACGGTCTTTTTCTTTCGTCACATATTAAATTTTTCAACCCATCACAATTATTTATCTTGCACAAAATAACATACAATTAACCATTACTAAAAACAGATTATTTTAAAAACAGACCAAAATGAGTGAGTGAACAGATAAAATCGACGAACAACATGTTCATTTGCCTATGAAAATGGAAAATTTATAGTTTTTTCGTATTTATAGGCATTTTTAATAGTAAAATAGCATGTTCATTCGACCGTGTCTCAAAATTGTTGTCTCAATGGCATAGTGCGCTCTTTAAAAAAAAAAAACAGGGCGAGAGTGAATTCTTAAAATTTGTTTCTGTAAATATTATAAATAGTGAAGACCAAATCATTGGCTATTGACCACTATTTAAATGCGAAAATACTGGGTTTGAAAAAAAAAATCTCTCCCCATCTCAATTTCTTTTATATTTATTTTAAAACGAAAGTAGTAGGACATTGTAGTAAAATATCTTCAACTTTTTGTAATCTTATATTTACCCCGTTCCAAAAAAATATACTCACTTTATTTTTAATGTTAACTTAATTGAACATTGATCTAGAAAATAATGAAACTTAATAACTCAAATGAGCTTTTAAAAATGCTATTGATATTAATGTTGTGTTAATATAAATTTTTGAGTCAAAAATAAATCAAACTTACTATCAAAATTAAATTAGAACTATTTTATCTTTTTGAGACCGAGAAAAATATTTTTTTTTAAATTAGTTATAAGTATTTTACTAAATGTTCTAATTTGACCATGTGTATTTTTTGGCAGAAAAACAATACTTTAACTTTGATTTATTTGGTTATATTTTTGTTTTTTATTGCCTTATTTCTTCATTAAGAATTCAATATAAAATTTTGATTCTCTTATTTCAACATTGATATTCTAGCTAATAGTAGTACATCATTCGATGAAAAAAGCTAGTGAAAAAAAAGGCAGTGATAGGGAGTATTGGTTTCATACTTTTCAGATTAAATAGGAAAAAAAATATGAAAAGAGAAAATTTAAAAGTGCCATTATTTGTATCAGATTTGAATAATGACAGTTATCAAAGGTTGTGCCAAATTGATTGCTTCTTAAACCATAATGTTGCATTTCTCATTTAGCATTAAATGTAATAATGAGGCATGAAAAAATTTATGATTACAAAAAGGCTCATTATTTGTATCAAATTTGAATAGGGGTAAATATGTCATTTGCTATCATTAATTTAAGGGTATATTAGTCATGTGATGTCTCAAAATTTTGGAGGGAAAAATTGAGTGCTAAAATCACTTCAACCTTTATATATATATATAGATGTTAACTTAATTGAACATTGATCTAGAAAATAATGAAACTTAATAACTCAAATGAGCTTTTAAAAATGCTATTGATATTAATGTTGTGTTAATATCAATTTTTTGGTCAAAAATAAATCAAACTTACTATCAAAATTAAATTAGAACTATTCTATCTTTTTGAGATCGAGAATTTTTTTTTTTAAATTAGTTCTAAGTATTTTACTAAATGTTCTAATTTGAGCATGCGTATTTTTTGGCAGAAAAATAATACTTTAACTTTGATTTCATTGGTTATATTTTTGTTTTTTATTGTCTTATTTCTTTATTTAAGAATTCAATATAAAATTTTAATTCTCTTATTTCAACATTGATATTCTAGCTAATAGTAGTACATCATTCGAAGAAAAAAGCTAGTGAAAAAAAAGACAGTGATGGGAAGTATTGGTTTCATACTTTTCGGATTAAATAAGTGAGAAAAAGAAAAAAAAAAATATGAAAAGAGAAAATTTTAATGTGCCATTATTTGTATCAGATTTGAATAATGGCAGTTATCAAAGGTTGTGCCAAATTGATTGCTTCTTAAACCATAATGTAGCATTTCCCATTTAGCATTAAATGTAATAATGAGGCATGCAAAAAATTATGATTACAAAAAGGCTCATTATTTGTATCGATTTGAATAGGGGTAAATAGGTCATTTGCTATCATTAATTTAAGTGTATATTAGTCATGTGATGTCTCAAAATTTTGGAGAGAAAAATTGAGTGCTTAAATCACTTCAGTCTTTATATATATATATAGATGTTAACTTAATTGAACATTGATCTAGAAAATAATGAAACTTAATAACTCAAATGAGCTTTTAAAAATGTTGTTGATATTAATGTTGTGTTAATATCAATTTTTTGGTCAAAAATAAATCAAACATACTATCAAAATTAAATTAGAACTATTCTATCTTTTTGAGATCGAGAAAAATATTTTTTTTTAATTAGTTCTAAATATTTTACTAAATGTTCTAATTTGAGCATGTGTATTTTTTTGACAGAAAAATTATACTTTAACTTTGATTTCATTGGTTATATTTTTGTTTTTTATTGCCTTATTTCTTCATTTAAGAATTTAATATAAAATTTTGATTCTCTTATTTCAACATTGATATTCTAGCTAATATTAGTACATCATTCGAAGAAAAAAGCTAGTGAAAAAAAAAGACAGTGATAGGGAGTATTGGTTTCATACTTTCCGGATTAAATAAGTGAGAAAAAGGAAAAAAATATGAACAGAGAAAATTTAAAAGTGCCATTATTTGTATCAGATTTGAATAATGACAGTTATCAAAGGTTGTAGCATTTCCCATTTAGCATTAAATGTAATAATGAGGCATGAAAAAATTTATGATTACAAAAAGGCTCATTATTTGTATCGGATTTGAATAGGGGTAAATAGGTCATTTGCTATCATTAATTTAAGGGTATATTAGTCATGTGATGTCTCAAAATTTTGGTGGAAAAAATTGAGTGCTAAAATCACTTCAACCTTTATATATATATAGATAACAAGTATTTTAAAACGAAGAAAGTATTGTATTACGATACATAAAATCAAATTCTTAATCAAATTGATGACTTATGTTAGTATCGGTGAGAACATCCAAAAACGATTCCATTCTTAGGCTCCGTTTGTTTCATGTAAAACATTTTCCGAAAAATGTTTTCCTTGTTTTCGGGTGTTTGTTTCAAGTAAAATGTTTTTCGAAAAATGTTTTACCTACTTTCGAGTGTTTGGTAACCACTTGTAAAAGAAAGTCAAATGTAAAACATTTTACAAGGATGTAAAAAAAGGAGGTTTTCTTTGTAAAATGATTTACCAATTTCAAATTCGTAAATCATTTTACAACTCTTGTTCTTGGCCTTAATGTACAACTCATATTACGCTCGGTACAACATAATAATAATAATAATTAAAAAAAATTTTAACTGCCCCCACCCACCCCACCCCAAAAAAAATTTTTTTTTTTGGAAAGCGCCCCATCCACCCCCGCCTGCCCACCCCACCCCCCCCAAAAAAAAATTTTTTTTTTTGGAAGCCGCCCACCCCTTCTACCCCACCCCCACCCTCCCCCCAATTTTTTTTTTTTTTTTTTTTATTTTGGAAACCGCCCACCCCCCCGCCTACCCACCCCACCCCACCCAAAAAAAAAAAAAAAAAAATTTTTTTTTTTTTGGAAACCGTCCCACCCACCCCCGCCTACCCCACCCCCCACCCTCCCCCAATTTTTTTTATTTTTTTATTTTTGGAAACCGCCCACCCACCCCCCCGCCTATCCCACCCCTACCCACCCCCACCCACACCCCAAAAAAATTTTTTTTTTTTTTTGGAAACCGCCCACCCACCCACCCCGCCTACCCCACCCTCCCACCCCCACCCTCCCCAAAAAATTTTTTTAAAATTTTTTTTTGGAAACCGCCCCACCCACCCCCGCCTACCCCACCCCCTACTCCCCCCAAAAAAAAATTTTTTTTTTATTTTTTTTTGGAAACCGTCCCACCCACCCCCGCCTACCCCACCCCCCACCCACCCCCCCCACCCCCAAATTTTTTTTTTTTTTTTTTTTTTTTTTTGGAAACCGCCCCACCCACCCCTCGCTCTACCCCACTCCACCCCCCAAAAAAAAAAATTTTTTTTTATTTTTTTGGAAACCGCCCACCCACCCCCACCCAAAAAAAAATTTTTTTTTGGAAACCGCCCACCCACCCCCTGCCTTGGAAACCGCCCCATCCACCCCCCCCCCCCCAATTTTTTTTTATTTTACACCCCCTACCCACCCACCCCCCCACCAAAAAAAAAATATTTTTTTTTTTATTTTTTATTAAAAAATTAAAAAAAAAAAATTGGGGCAGGAAAGTAGGGGGTAAGGTAGGCAGGGGGTGGGTGGGGCGGTTTTCAAAGTTGATTTAAATTAATAAAAAAAAAGTGACATTTCCGGAAAACATTTTCGTCAAATTTGCCAAACAACTGAAAACAAGACCATGATATTTTACAAGAAAACATTTTACATGGAAATCTTTTTACATGAAAACATTTTACAAGGAAACCTTTTTACATGAAATTATTTTACATGAAAACATTTTCCGAAAAATGTTTTACGCGAAACAAACGGAGCTTTAATGTTAAATGTTATCATCATAATAACCGTTATAGAGTACTCCCTCAGTCTCAAAATGTTGTCTCATTTGATTTTTTTTTTAAATTTTGATCACAAATACTATACGACAATTTAGTTATGTTCATGAAATTCTAAAAATTCCTATTGATTCACCATTAATAATATTATCAACAACAACTTTTAGAATTTCATGAACATGATTAATCTCTCATAAATTTGTGGTCAAAGTTTAATAAAAAATTCAAATGGGACAAACATTTTGAGACAGAGGGAGTACAATTTAATGACAGATGCTTCAAACTTATGTATAATACTTTTATATTTTCTCTATTTCAAAATACATATCGTTGTTTTAAGAATTAATTTTTGTTTCAAAATATTCAACACTTTACTACTTCATCCGTTTCTAAAACATTATCGTTGAAGAAGAAAAAAAATGTTTCAAAAACAAAGTAATTTCACAATATCCAAAAACATTTTAATTATATTTTTCAGATTTATCTTTAGCCTTTATTCACTTCACTTGACCTTTAGTATTCATTGTCAATTAATTTCAATAAACATTAAATATGAGTAACTACGGGTAGCATAGTATTTTAAACATATTTCTTAATGTGTGTGAAATGAGTTTCAATAATATTGTTTTAGATATGGAGGAATATTATATTATCAAGGAATAATATCTTGTGTAAGCATTTAATTTTCTAGGTAATTGAATTATTATAGGGATATATAAGGGGTTAATTTCACTGTCCACCCCCGAGATTTGAGTAAGTCTCAATGCCCCCCTTGAGCTTTGAATTCATCTAAATATGACCACCTTTTTGATAATAAGTTGACTAATATACCCTCACTTTAATATAATTAGTGCCTTTATCTCTCATTAAATAAATTAATTAAAAATTAAATCATTACGAAATTCCATATAATGTCAAAAAAAAATTTGAAAAAATTTATGCTCATTAAGACTCTATATTAAGTAAATAAATTAATAAATGAATAGTTATCAATCAACTCTTCCTCAAATATTAATAGTTTTTGGTTTACTCCACAAAATAATTATAGATTTTGAAAAATTAACTATATAATCAACTTAATAAAGTATAAATTCAAATAATTTTATGCTTTTAAAAAAGTAATATTTGATACTCCCCTATGTCACAAAATTAACATAATTTTTTTTCTTCCCAAAATGATATCTATTCTCTTTAATATATGGTATGAAAAAGTTTAAAAGATATTGACATTACTTTATGAAAAAGAGGCTATACAATATAAAATTCAGAGCAGAGTACTATTATTATTTGCAAAATGATAAATATTAATATTAATATTTCTCTACAATGTTATTTAAATTGCTTAAAAAATAAAAATTTATTTATATTATAGTTTATTTAGTCGGTTATATGATTATTTATAGAATTATAAAAATTATTTTGAAGTTAACTTATAAAAAATAATATGCAAGGAAGAGTTGATTGGTAATTATATTTTATTGATTTATTTACATAATGTACACGCTTAATGAGTTTAAATATAATAATTGTTTTTAATCATTTTTTGGTTTTATACGAGATTCATTAATAATTTAATTTATTTAATGAGAGATAAAGACAACCTTTTTATGAAAGTGGGGGTAAAGTAGTCAATTTATTGCCAAAAGGATGGTCAGTTCTTAAGAGCATCCACAATGGGAGATTTTTGGGAGCTCTTTATTTTTATGAAAAAGCTCTCTAGAACTTTTTGCCATTGTGGAGCAAGTTGAAAAGCTCCTTACTAAGGAGCAACTCCTTATACAAAGAGCTCTCTCAAGGAGCTCTTTCCATTAATTTTTACCACTTCCCCATATTGATCATTAAATATTATAAAAAAATGCTAGAAAAAAAGTTTAATGTTGTTGGATTTTAGGGAACAAAAAAGTTGATAAAAAAGTCCTACCATTGTGAAATAAGCTTGGAGGTTTTTATTATTGAATTGTAAATGATGTGGCATATTGGAATTACAAAAAAGCTAGGGAAAAAGCTCCAACCATTGTGGATGCTCTAAGGGGGCACTGAGACTTACCCAAACATAAGGGGTGGACAGTGAAATTAACCCAATATATAAATCTTTTTAACATATAGTATTAATTATTAATTGCATTTCTTAATATATGAGTGCAAATATATAACATGTATTATGAAACACAAAGAGGGAGTACCAACTACCAAATATAGCTCATTAATTTCTGCTCATTATACTAATTTCCTCATTTCATTTTAGTTATTTGATTTTAATATTTTTACTTAATTAGTCCCTTTATGTTTGGATTTTACTTAAAGACATAGACTTGATTCATTGATCCTTGTTAAAAACCTGATCCAAGTTTCAAAAATCTATACAACAAATAAACCATTTAAAATCACTTATGAACTTTATATATCGAGAAGATAATTTTTTGAAATCCACTAAATAATAAATTACCTTTCATAAACATTAATGATTTGCCATATAAATCCACAATTTTTACTCTATTTATTGTTCAAATAATAAACACCCAAAAATATCATTTAATTTACACCATGAAAATTCTATTTTTCTTGCTATTTGTAGTATCATGTTATCTGGGTAACACACTTACAATTACAACGGCTATTCATATCACAATGGTCCGTGATGTTCACGTGATCAATGATATCCAGAGCAATGTTAGTTCTTTGTTGGTTCATTGCTGGTCGTTGAACGATGATTTGGGAAGTCGTGTTATGCACAAACATGAAGATTTCAATTGGAGCTTCCGTGTAAATACATTTCAAGGGACCGTTTTCACATGCAACTTCTTATGGGGTGCCAAGCATAACCAGTTCAAGGTTTTTGATAATCTTTTTCATAGCGTTTGTCCAAAGGTTGCACGATCTTGTAACCAGTATTATTGGTCTGTAAGGGACGATGGATTCTATTTTTCCAATATGAATGATCCTAATCCCCGTGTTTATGAGAAAAAGAATGATTGGCTTGGTTAAACATCATGGATTGACTAGTAACTTGATTTTATTATAATAAATTTATATCTAGACACACATGTCTTTATTTCATTTGTTGAAAAAATATTTTGCGTGTGAAGGAAATAGTGTATTTTCATTGCGTGAATCGTTTATCTATCGTTTGACAAAAAATATTATAGGTTTATATTCCACTCCGTGTGAACATTGAAATGATATATGTCCAATTTGAGATTGAATGAAAAAAATATGATAACTCAAAGTTGGTGGATTGAAAATGTAACTTCTAGAATTTAATCTCACTATTGATGTCCCATAATTTCTAGATTAATTGAGAGATTAATATGGATTATTATATTGGGATTAGGGGTTATAAAATGTGGAATTAAACCCCATAAATATAAGATAATGAATCTCATATTAATACAAAGATTAATTGAGTATTCATGGGAGAGTTGTTGGAGATATAAGTAAGAAAGACACAACAAAAGAAAGAATGAATTCTTTTTCCATCATTTCTCCATCTTCCACTTTGCAATTTGCTCTTCTTTTTTCTTTGGTTTCCTAGAATAAGTTCAATAATAATTTTGTCCAATCATAGTGCAATTCGTCGGAAGGCTCAAGTGCGTAGTTGCATCCGGTTAATCCGTACTATCCTGGGAGACTAATGTCCTTTGAAGACTCGAGCACTTGTAGTGAGAGGGCGAATTAGTATTAAGGATAGTGTGTCACACACGGCTCGAACTCAAGCAAATCAAGACAATGATCATATAGTTTTCCCCTTATTCAAGTTTATATTGTAACTTGTATTTTATTTATATCGTAATTCTTTTTCTATTATGCTCAATTAAAGATATTGTGTAACAATCTTAAGACTAATTTTCTATTTGAGAAAGGGTTACAGATTTGAGAAATCTGATGAAGCAGTTGCCATGGGAGAAAGATGTAAAGAAATGGAAAACGATGGAAGATATGGAGGGAAGAAAATTTCAGCACGTTTTTGCAATGACCAGCTGTGGTAAAATTGCAATTTTCGATTCGTTAACTGTTGGATCGAGTTCAAATTTGATAATTGTTTTATAAAGTTATAATAATAATGCATTTTAAAAAACTTGTGAAAACTTACAAAACGATTGGAGGAAACAAGAGTTTATAGCCCTTAATTATATACATGAACACTGTAGATTAGTACTGCAAATATTATAGATTAGGAAAAATTCCTTTTTAACCACAACACCCAGATCATATCCCATCAAAACCCAATCCAAATAAAAAAAAGACTCACTCCTTTGTTATTTCAAATTAAAATCCCTTTAAACCCCATTATACCATGGAATGGCCAAAATTAAGTTAACACCCGTTAACTTCCGTCTGGGAAATCCTCTAAAAATAACACACCCACTCACCTCTTCTCTCTCTCTCTCTCTATCCCCATCTCTCCGGTCACCTCCTCCGGCTTTCACCGGCGACCCTCGTTCACCCCTCCGCTCCCCATATACGGCCATTTGTAGCAGATCGACCCAAATCTTCTTAGAACTGCGACAAAAAATCACCATCTCTGCTGCCAAGCTTGAAGTACGAACCACATCTGATCGTCTTTTTCAGTAAACAAATCGATCATCTTCTCCGGCAAACAAACGATGGTCACCATCTTTTTCGGCCAAGCTTTCTTTAGTTTGACTCATAATTTTTTACATTTTTGATGTTCGATTTTCATTAGCCGAAGCATTGGAGATTTGGAGCTTGTTGTTCCTGTTCGAAATCCGTTAATTGGATGAGTGGCAATTTATCTAAAAAAAAAAAATTGGGGAGCAGCAAGGAGATATTTCGCCTCTTCAAACGTCCTATCCCCAAATTCCCCCCCTCTCTCTCTCTCTCGCACATCCAAACACACACTAACTCGAACACTCTCTCTGTTCTCAATCTTTCTCTTGCAAGAATTTTTTTTGTGCATACAGCCAATCTGCAAATCTCATCTCCACCTTACTGCAGGTTTTGTTCTAATTTCAGCTCAATCTTCTTTTCGTTTCAATCGCTATAATTGATGAATCACTGTAGCTGTACTGGCCATTACTAAATCATGGCTTCTTTGAATCTTTCCTTTCCTCTCGAAACGTATGATTCGAGGAAAAACATCAATTTTTCTCTTCATAATTCATTGCGCCTGTCCGATTCTCTCCTCACTGCAGTAACTCTGGCCATCAACTGCCCCGTACACCCCAAATGTTAGGTAGTCGAGCTCATGACCGATGTTAACAAGATAAAGGGTTTGAAGGAATGTATTACTCCACTCCAAATCTCAGATTACATCTTAGAACTTTATTCATGAAATGAAAAACTTTGGTTTGCTTTGTATTCCAAAAAAAATTATTCAGTCTAAAGGATGGTAACCGTGTAATCTATCAATTTAATTTCTATGAATCTATTGTTGGTACTGTTGTATAAGAACATCAAGTGATCTTATAGATATAAGATATGTTGTTGTTTATGATGTTGTAGATGACTTATAGCAGGTCTTATACCTTTTGCTATAAGACCTCTTATTAGTGTTGTTGTTTATGTTATTTTGATGGTATAAGACAAGGTGTTATTATTCTTACAATTTGTGTATGACTAATAATAGGTCTTATACCTGTTACTATAAGACCTCTTATTAGTGTTTTAACATTTTATTGTTGGTCCTATACCAGTTGCTATAGGACCAATTAAAGGGCTTATATCTTTGTATATGATGTTGTCAGGTCCTATACCAGTTGCTATAGGATCAATTAAAGGGCTTATAGCTTTGTATATGATATTGACAGGTCATATACCAATTGATATATGACCATTCAAATGTCTTATTGCTTTGTATATGATGTTGCCAGGTCCTATACCAGTTGCTATAAGACCAATTAAAGGGCTTATAGCTTTGTATATGATATTGATAGGTCCTATACCAATTGCTATAGGACCATTCAAAGGTCTTATAGCTTTGTATATGATATTGAAAGATCCTATAACAATTGATATAGGACCAATTAAAGGGCTTATAGCTTTGTAAATTTATCTGTTTTTCATTTTCATTGTTCATTCTTTACATCTTAAACATAGTGTTATAAAGAATACAACCACAAAATGACTAATACTTATCTAATACTAGCATTTCATGTGAATATCAATGTGGCAAATGATATAAAGACCTAGCAACATCATATACAAAACTATTTGTTAAGCGAAATAACATATATATAGGAACTACTGACTATACGACATTCACAATCACATTAACAACAACTATATTAGGATATAGAAACTCCAGTAACCAAAATTCTAAAAAGAATATCAATGTATAATATTCAGATCAATGGTGTAAAATGTCAAATAAAAAGTGTACAAAACGACATTAATAATTGTTTGACTAAAAAAACTCAAATATACGGAATTTGCAATGGCTCCTTGCATGATCTTTTATATGTTATTCTTCTTTTCCACATCGACGACATGTCATCTTTCTCTTTCTATTCCTGTATATATTGACAACCATGAAATGATCTGAATGAACTTCAAACACATCTTTGTCGCAACAACAGACAATCTTTCATAGTTCAATATCACCATCATTAGACTCCACCCCATTGACAGTTAGAAAGGAAATATTCTGCAAAAAAAAAAAACAATAATTAAGGCATGGTATAAGACTACTTAGGTCTTTTACCTAATGGTATAAGATCAAATAGTTTCAAATTGAACAATTGTTACTGGATCAAGGCACATCCAAATCAAAAAGCAAAATAGAGCAGGTCCTATAGCAAAGGTTATAGGACCTGGACCAGGTCCTCTGTCACATTAATAATAAAAAATATATAATGAAGAAATTTGCCTCAAAATCATATGCACACTACAACAGATCCTATAGGAAGGGCTATAGGACCTGGCAACATCATATACAAAGCTATAATGCCTTTTAAAGGTTCTATAGCAAATGGTATATGACCTGGTAACATGATATACACAGCTATAAGACCTTTGAATGGTCCTATAGCAAGTATCATAGGACCTGGTAACATGATATACACAGCCATAATACATTTGAATGGTCCTATAGCAGTTGGTATATGACCTGACACCATCATATAAAAAGCTATAATGCCTTTTAAAGGTCCTATAGCAAATGGTATAGGACCTGGTAAATGATATACACAGCCATAATACATTTGAATGGTATAGGACCTGGCACCATCATATAAAAAGCTATAATGCCTTTTAAAGGGCTTATAGCTTTGTATATGATATTGACAGGTCCTATACCAATAGCTATAGGACCAAAATAAAGCAAGTGACCTCGAAATTAAAAGAACACTATTTCAGCTCCTATAGCAATGGTTATAGGACATGTAATAAATTATTTGTCACATTATCAAACACAAACAATATGAAACAAGTAACCTAGAAATTAAAATTACACTAGAACAAGTCCTATAGCAAGGGTTATAAGACCTGGAACAGGTCCTTAACCACATTAACAAATAATAACAAAATTCAACATCTATTTCAATTATAACCCTTGAAGTGTCTATTTTAAATGTCTTATGTCAATCTTACTGAATTCATGCCCTTTTATGAGCATAACAATAATGCAAGATGCTAACACGACAATGCAACATTAAAATCACATGTATTTATACCCAATAAGAAATACCCGATGAACGAGCACGGAGAGATCGGAATGAACAAGGAGGAGACGATCAAGGGCGTCGCCAGCGGAGACTTGATCTTCTCCGGTGTCGGGAGATTTCTTCTTTACGGAGGACTTGTTGGAAGATTTGAATCGACCGTTGGATACGTCTCTGAATGTCTTCCTCGTCGATTTGGATTTGATGTTATCGTTGTTCTTCGGCATTTTCGACCACTGACCTAACGTCGATTTGGATACAGTCTAGCGAGATCAAGGAAAATTAACAGCGCTTATGCACCGTTAAGGTTGGGGTTTAGTGGGATTTTTATCTCAAATGGGTTAAAATGGCTTATTAATTTGGACTATGGGTTTAAGAGTCCTTGACTCTATAGATTATGTAGATAATGTACTCCCTCCGACAACTATTATAAATAAAAAATTTGATTTTTTTGCTTTAAATATAAGAAAATCTTTTTAATTTTAATGCAAAACTCATTAAATTCAACAATATTAGATGCTATTTAATAAAAAATATCCCTATTTAATTATTCATTTTCAAAAACAAGTATATATTACTTTCTAATATGAGGATATATATTAGTAATTTTAACATGTTTTTATTTAAAATTGAGACAACTAAATTACTCCAACTACTTTTTTAATATGTGTAAAAGTATTTTATTTACTGATAATTAAGGCTGGAAGGAATTCTTAAATTTGAGCAATCAATAATGTACTTGTCATAATAAGATAGTAATTTGGGTAGTTTCCAAATTAAATCATTTATATATAATTTGCATGTTTATTACAAACATGGAAAATATCTTAATGTCACGATAAAATAACTCTATCCCGATGGATTTAAGATGATAAAACTAAAAATTAATTAATTTCCATATAAATTTTACTATTCATAGTATACATAAAGACTAAGCAGTCAATTTGAATACACAAGTAGCAATATCATTTTATGCAAGCAAAAAAAAAAAAAATGTGTAACACAATGAAAAGCCTTGTTGTCTTGCTACTTGCATCATGTTATCTAGCTCTCACAACAAAGGGCATTCATCTCAAGGCTCTTACGGCGGAGGAAGAGGTTCATGTTCTAAATAACCTCAAAACGAACCCCAACTCTTTGAAGGTTCATTGTTGGTCTGGAGACAATGATTTGGGGGTTCGTCCTCTTTACAAAGATCAAGATTATAATTGGAGCTTCCATGACAACGTTATCACATTCACAGTGTTCAATTGTAGCTTCTCATGGGGTGCTAAGCATAGTGCTTTTGTTGCTTATGATTCTGCTTGGAAAAATATATGTTCAACTCGTGCGCGGTCCTGTCATCAGACGTATTGGTCTGTAAGAGACGATGGATTCTATTATTCTATTATGATTAATCCTAATCCTCGTACATATCAGAAAAAGTATGATTGGCTTCAATAGGAATTGGGTGTATGCCATAGCCCTTGATGTTTAGAAGTTAATAATAAGACTCAATTTCAATTCAGTTGCCTTTCTTTTATGTCAAAATCTAGGGAGAAACGTTTCTCCATAAGTTATGGAGAAACGGGGCTCGACTTGTCGCGCGACAATGCAGGCCAGAACACGTTTCTTCATAAGTATGCCACAACTCTTTTTTCTGGATATCCGTCCCAAGGCTTCTGGATATCCAGAACCTTATGAAAGTGATATCCAGAATCAGAAATTTGGCCTTGGCCTTGGCTTTTGCCCCAAGTCTTTTTTTCTGGATATCATTTTCAAAGCTTCTGGATATCCTTCTCAAGGCTTCTGGATATCCAGAACCTTATGAAAGTGATATCCAGAATCAGAAATTTGGCCTTGGCCTTGGCCTTTGCCCCAAATCTTTTTTTCTGGATATCCTTTCCAAAGCTTCTGGATATCCGTCTCAAGGCTTCTAGATATCCAGAACCTTATGAAAGTGATATCCAGAATCAGAAATTTGGCCTTGGCCTTGGCCTTTGCCCAAAATCTTTTTTTTCTGGATATCCTTTCCAAAGCTTCTGGATATTCAGAACATGTTTCTCCATAAGTTACGGAGAAACGCGTTTCTCCAGAGACCGACTCTTAAAATTACTTTTAGTTTGCTCTTAATAAATCAAAAAGCAAATATAATATTTAATTCATTTTGGGATGAAAGGAGCGTCATTATATGTAGGAAAATATTTTTAATCTAACTATAATTTCAATTTTAATAGTTTGATAGTTGAAGAAATAAATATAAAACTAAATTATTGTAATATAATATTTTTTATAATTACTTTTTAGGCATAATTTTAAAGTTTAAAAAGGCCCCTATAATATTAAAACCGGCCCTTCAAGACCCAAATCTCTTGCATATATCCCATCCAACTAACAGAAATTGAAATTGTCAGTGGCTTAGTTTTGGCAAGGTGTTATCAAAGATGTTAGATAGCACTAACAATAAAACCCAAGACTGCACACACACACACACTCAAAAATAAAACAACTTTAAAAGAGTTTTGCAGCGAAATTAAAAAACACAAGAATTAATTTTCTCAAGTTACATAATTATATAACTTGAGGGTGGCTCAAAAGCCAAGACTTTATCTTTACTATGTAAATTAGTTGAGGAGCCATTTGAAATGATGAATTTGATTTATTCAATTTCATATGCTAAAACAATGTATTGATATATATGTTGAGAGTAACTGCAGTTACCTTTTGAAATGCCAGAGATGCTATTAATTCTGCAGTTTGCAGAAAGAAGAAATGCAAGGAGTCATATTCATCATTCAATTAGTAATTCAGAAGGTCAAGGGAAGTTGAGTTATATTCTAATTGCTGGCTATTTAAATTATACAGTTTGCTACAAAGTGTATATAAATATTGTTTCCATAAGATGCTATGAACTCTATTATTAGAATGCACTAAAAATATATGCTTGTACTTATAGCTATATCAAGATATATCTAATGTGTATATCAATTAATGTACCTATTCTAGTTGTCGATTCATTTTGTCTTGTAAATGTCATCTAGATAATAGGATAAGTTATTTACAGTAATTCTTATTCAATAAATAAGCATGTGTACATATGGCGTACATAGTTTCATTGCAATGTATCACTGAAACAATTCATATGCATACACTCAGTGTAATAATTAATTACATTAATTCACATATCAAGGGTATTAAACTGTTCATGATACATGTTTAGTCGAATATGAAAAGTCAAAGGTTGCCATGTAACCCGCTGAGATGGCATGTCCGAAAAGGAGATTTAACAACTTTGTGCTGAGGTGTCATGCCCAGATTAATTTTGGCCTACTTTAATATACTATAAGTATAGATTTGTGTCTAAAACTTGATCTAAGTGCAAGATGATATGGAAGTAAACAGTTTAAAAATATTCTTGAACATTATAGAGAATGTTATTCATTAATTCAAATTCACAAAAAATAAATGTACTTGTCATAACAAGCTAGTTAAATTAATCGTTTTCAAATTAAAATCCTTTACGTATATATATATACTAGTACATGCCCGTGTTCAAGGATACGGATTTTTTTTTTAATGTTTTTTTTAATTTAAAAAAAAAATTTAAGGGCAAAATGAAAAAGAGACAAATGTATGAGAAAAAAATGGGAAATTTGCTGCGTGTAACTGTTTATTCAACTGTTCAAGGGGGGTCTAATTTATACTATAGATATATAGAATGTAATTCCTTCAAATTCACCAATCAATAAGATGTTACAATAAACATTAGTTAGTTTCCATGTAAGTCCCACTATCCTTAGTCTATATTAAGACCAAACAATATCCACTTTGAATTCACAAGTAACAAAATCACCATATTCAAGTCGAAAACCATGAGTTACATAATCAAAAGTCTTCTTTTCTTGCTACTTGCATCATGTTATCTAACTATCACAACCAAGGCTATTCATCTCACGGCGGAGGAAGAGATTCATGTCCTCAATAACCTCAATACGAACACCAACTCTTTAACGGTTCATTGTTGGTCTGGAGATGATGATTTGGGGGTTCGTCCCTTACATAAAGATCAAGATTATAATTGGAGCTTTCGTGACAACGTTTTCAAATTTTCAGTGTTCAATTGTAGCTTCTTATGGGGTACGAAGGGTAATGCGTTTGTTGCTTACGATTCTGCTTGGCGAAAAGTATGTGCAACTCGTGCACGGCCTTGTCATTAGACATATTGGTCCGTAAGAGACGATGGCTTCTATTATTCTATAATGAATAATCCTAATCCCCGTACATATCTGAAAAAGTACGATTGGCGTCAATAGGAATTGAATGTATGTCAAATGATTTTTAAAAATTAATAATAAAGGTCAATTGCAATTTGGTTACCATTTTGTATACATTTTTGCAAATTGATATTCCCAACTTTGTACTTTTTGATGTTGGATTTCAATATTTACTTATCATTGCAATCTAGTGTAAAAGCGGACATATTGTTAAATATTTAACACAAATTGATGAAATACTTAATGAGAGTCTTCAGAAATTGTAATACCTATGCAGTTCAATTAATTTATATCCAAACTCTAAATCCTCCATATATATACCCATCAAATTAACAAAACATTTAGAATTTTATGAAGACAAGTTATTTGTCACTATATTTTGGTCAAATTTGAATTACTCAAGTTAACCAAAAATGTCATATGAATGAGTATGGAGGTGACTTGGATTTCATAATAATGCTCTTGGATTAGCATTATTACTAGCTAAAGGAATTCAATTCCGTGCCCTCTCATTATGAAATATGTGATACATATATACACAAAACCTAGCCATAATTCTAGGGATGAATATCAAAATATTTGTTACACGAGATATATTCAATATTTCCTATCATTATCTCATATTCTATCATACCCCCGCAGTCAAAGCGGGAGGAGATCGTATGCTTAGACTGTCCCGAAAATCATCAAAAAGTACGCGCGAAAGCCCTTTCGTGAATATATCGGCAATTTGGTACCGGGACGGAACATGCAGTACACGAACTTGACCTTTTTCTACCTTTTCGCGAACAAATAAAATATCTAATTCGATGTGCTTTGTTCGTTGATGTTGTACCGGATTGCCGGATAAGTAGATGGCACTCACATTATCACAGTACACCAAGGTAGCCTTCAAGATAGGAAGATGCAATTCAAGAAGCAAATTTCGAATCCAACAGGATTCGGCCACAACATTGGCAACCCCACGATATTCTGCTTCGGCACTCGACCTAGATAGTGTAGGTTGCCTCTTTGATGACCACGAAATTAAATTATCTCCGAGAAAAATACAATACCCGGAAGTAGATCGACGGGTATCCGGACACCCTCCCCAATCAGCGTCCATGTAAGCAGTTAGAGAAGTAAGAGAGGATTTCGATAGGTGAAGTCCCATATCAATTGTCCCTCGGAGATACCGTAATATCCTTTAAAGGGCTGCCATGTGCTCAACACGTGGATCATGCATATGAAGGCAAATCTGTTGGACTGCGTAACTGATATCCGGACGTGTAAACGTTAAATATTGCAGCGCTCCTGCTAAACTGCGATAATATGTTGGATTGTCATATTCAACGCCTGAACTACCCAACTTTGCCTTTGTGTCAACCGGAGTGTGAGACGGCTTACAGTTTGTCATCCCGGCCCGTTCCAAGATCTCCTCCGCGTATTTATGTTGACATAAAAATAGGCCATCTGCATTCTTTGTCACTGCAATACCCAAAAAATAATGCAATGTCCCAAGGTCCTTCATGGCAAACTCAGAAGCAAGAGTGGAGATAATATGCTTCCGAAGTTGTTCGGATGAAGTGACAAGAATAATATCGTCGACGTATAAGAGGAGATAGGCAGTGTCTCGACCAACCTTATACACGAACAAAGAGTGATCCGAGCGACTGTGATGGAACCCCATAGTAAATATAAAATCGGCAAACCTCTTGTACCAAGCCCGAGGAGCCTGTTTCAGGCCGTACAGAGATTTCTTGAGCAAGCAAACATGGTCCGGATAATTACGGTCACGAAAACCCATATGTTGATACATGAAAACTGTTTCCTTTAACTCCCCATGTAGGAAAGCATTTTTCACGTCCAACTGATGAATACTCCAAGAATTTTCAAGTGCTATGCTCAGAACAGTGCGTATAGTGGCTGGTTTGACAACCAGGCTAAATGTCTCCGTGCAATCAACACCCACCTGCTGTGACCTGCCATCACCTACAAGACGGGCCTTATGCCTCTCAAAAGAACCATCAGAATTTTTCTTGTGAGAAAAAATCCACATGCAACGAATAATATTCACATTCGGGGGACGGGGTACAAGTTCCCAAGTCTTATTTTTAATTAGAGCATCAAATTCATCTTCCATCGCCGCTTTTCAATTAGAGTCGGACAACGCCAATTTAGGATTAGATGGAATGGGGGGCGGAAAGGTAGAGGAAAATAAATTAAAATGTTGTTTGGGTTTAACTATACCACTCATACTCCTAGTGGTCATAGTCCGACTAGGAAGAGACGGAGCCGGAAACGAAGGTGGCACAACATTTGAACTCGGTCCAGGTGTAGATGGACTAGATTGTCCAGAAGGGAAGCCTGGAGGACATGGGTTTGAGACAGGCGGCGACCCAACATGGATGGCCTGGGCCGATTGCTGAGATGCTTGGCCCGAAGGAGGATTATTTATTTCCTGGACCAGTGGGGTACCAGGAGGAGTAGAAATGGGCTGGCTAGGAGTAAGTGGTACTTGGGCTGAACCATCAGAGATTGGGTACAGAAAGTAATTAAATTGTTGGTCCAAGTGAGGACTTTGTGTGGACGTTGTACTCATCGCAGAAGGTTTTTGTGTGGCAAAAGGGAATGTTTTCTCATCGAACACAACATGGCGAGCAACAATTATTTTATGAGTGGAAAGGTCATAGCACTTGTATCCCCGATGATTTTGTGGATATCCCAAAAACACACATGGAGTGGATCGGGGTTGCAGTTTATTGATTTTTGTGGATGGTATAAGAGGGAAACATAGGCACCCAAAAACCCGTAAATGTGTATAGGACAGATTTCGACGGTACAAATATTGAGTGGGGGAGTAATTATGGATACCTGTATTTGGGATGATATTAAGGAGATATGTTGCCATTGCCAATGCATGATGCCAAAACGAAAAAGGTAAAGAGGCATGAGCAAGAAGGGTGCGAACCAAGTTGTTTATCGTTCGAATTTTTCTTTCGACTTTGCCATTTTGGGGGGACGTGTGTGGGCAAGAAAATCGAAATGAAAGACCATTAGTTCGAAAGAAAGATTTAAATTGCTCATTGTCAAATTCCCTGCCATTATCACATTGGAAGCACTTTATTATCCTCTCGAATTGAGTGGAAATAAACTTGCTAAAAGAAAGAAATAATTGAGGAACCTCCGACTTACGTCCAATGGGAAAAGTCCACAAAAAATTTGTAAAATATCAAGAAACAATAGATAATATTTATGACCCGAAGTACTAGGAATGGGAGAGGTCCACAGGTCACTATGCACAATATCAAAAGGGAGAAGGGTATTAGAGGCAGAAGGAAAAAATTCTAATTTCACGTGTTTCCCAAGGACACAAGAGTCACAAAAATCATCAATCTTTGATGTCTTACAAGGAATAAAATTATTAATGCAAAGAGAACGAAAAATCGGTGCTCCCGGATGTCCTAATCGATTATGCCATAAACGAGGTCCAGAGGCAGAGAAAACTGATGGAGAAGTGGTGTGTAGATTGGAAGTAGTGGTGATGGGATACAAGTCTCCGGTGCTATCACATCTCATTAGACGTACCCCCGTCCGAATATCCTTCACAGAAAAACCAAGTGAATCAAATTCAATACTAACATTATTATCAGTAGTGAAACGACGAACAGACACAAGGTTTTTGATTAATTTAGGGGCATGAAGAATATTAGATAATTTAAGAGGGGGGTGAGGAGGGGGTAAATTACGTTGTCCATACCCAAGTATTGGAATAGCAGTACCATCACCCACAGTAATTGATTTTTGATATTTGCTCAAATTAAAATAAGACGAGAGATTACCTGCGGACCCCGTCATGTGTGAAGTGGCTCCCGTATCCATGTAGAGATTATTGTCCGGGACATTTAGAGACATGGTATGCATTGCCGACTCGATATCAGTAGGCATATACGAGGGAGAAGGACCATGACCATTATCATCAACTGTTGGGCCATAAGTGTTGTATGCCTGAGCTGGCCTTTACCCTAAGACCCCAGTTGAGCTTGAAGGAGGACGGGTCCAGGAAGATGTGGGATATGGGCAAGGTGGGGTGGCCCATTGAGGTGGAGTCCAGCCGAAAGGAAAGCTAGTAGGAGCAGCCACCACCGCCCTTGTCCCTTGCCGAGATGAACTGCACTCACCACCAAAGCTGGCCGTGAGTTCCCACGGCCACGACCCTGTCGATTTCCGCCACCGCCACCATAATTAACTCTGCCACCACGATTATTACTGTTATTTCGCTGCCCCTGATTGTTACCTCCCTGCCGTCGACCCGTATTTCCATTACCACGTCCGCCTCCACCGCCTTGTCCCGATCTGTTGCCACTATTCTGACCGCTGCTATTACCCATATTGTGCCCTTCATCAAAGCCGCCCGCGAAGCAAGCAAAGCAGAATTCGACGCCACCGCCGCTTTGCCATTGCTTAGCCTTCCTAGATTCCTCCATGACCAATTTTGACCGAACTTCATAAAAAGTTGGAAGGGGATTACTCTGTTGTATGATGGTGGCCACACCATCGTAACTCTCATTCAACCCGGCAATTGTCTGAAGCACCATCCTGTGGTTCGAGACCGGTGCTCCCACGTTTGCCATTTGATCGGCAAGGGTCTTGATTTCCTTGCAATAGGCCGAAATACTAGGGAAATTGTCCAGCATAACTTGAGAAAATTGGTTCTCAAGTTGGACCGCCCTCGAATGCTTGTTGTCGATGAAGATCCCTTCTAACCGTTCCCATGTCTTCTGAGCGGTTGAACCCGGTTCAAGGATTGTTTGCAAGAGATCCGGGGAGATTGTCCCATACAACCATTGGAGGACAAGTTTGTCCAGCCGTGACCATAAAGATAACTCCGCTGCAGTCTTCTCCGGCGCCTTATTTTTCTCATCAGGCGGAGGAGGAATAATATGGTCGATGACCTGATAAACATGGCAGTGAATCTGAAAAAGTTCAGACCACGAAATTTACTTACTGCTTTTGGGTTCAAGGATGACGGGAATAAAATTCTTGATATTTCCGACAGTGAATGCCGGGTGTAGTGTTGGTTGAGCGGCCATGGGAGAAAGTGAAAGAAGGGAGATGGCGGCTTAAACCAGTTAAACTGATACCATAAAGGAATTCAATTTCGTGCCCTCTCATTATGAAATATGTGATACATATATACACAACCTAGCCATAATTCTAGGGATGAATATCTACCTACCATACAAAAGTGATTTACAATATCAACATATTTGTTACACGGGATATACTCAATATTTCCTATCATTATCTCATATTCTATCACTAGCTACTCTTATATCACTTGCAATGAATTTGTCATATCTTAAACTGGGCCTTACAAGCAACTTAACAAAAGTGAATTGACTAAAGGAAATGTCTCACTTATAGTAAAACTAGCCTAAGCCCGTGTCCAAGGCCACGTTTTTTGTTTTTTTTATTTTTTAAAATTTTTTTTAATTTAATTTTTTTTTTTAAATATGCCCGTGTCCAAGGCCACGTTTTTTTAAAACTATTTTTTTTAAAAAAAAAATTAATTAAAATTTTTTTTTTTAATTAAAATTTTTTTTTTAAGGGAGAAATGAGAAAGGGAGTGAATAGTGAGGGCAAAATGGTCATTTCCGCGGATGAAACTATTCACACCACTGTTCAAAATAATGGTGTGATTTATACTATAGATTACAAAAGTCACTTCATAAATAATATTTTCAGAAAATCCAAGTTGGCATGTGGGCTCAAATGTTAACTGATTTCAACACCAATTAATATTATCAATTAGAATTTTATAAGCAAGATTTTGTGTTTCTAACATTGGTCGTTAATGCAATATAAACCACCCACTTACTGGTTAGTCTCGGGAACACAACCCTGGATCAAAATTGGCTCTAAAATGGACCAAAATTTACTTTTTTCTGAACCTCGGTCGAACTAGAACTTGCTCTAGTGGAAGATCAAAACTTACATTCAGGTAGTCGCAATTATTGACAAAACATGGTAATTAAAATTGTATTTAATTTTATATTTTCATTAACAAAATTGTCCTTAATAAATAACCACTATTATCGAAGTTGATTAAATACCACAAAAATATGGTGATCTTCGCTTGGTAATTTGGATGTTCATACACTTTCATACTCCACCCAATTACATAAATGAAACTAATTTTTTGGAACAACGAGTTTAGCACATGTCAAGAGTTAAATTTCTTTTTCTATCTATCGTCTTGTGATATGTATCTGGTCAGGACAGTACTCCTAATAGTTGGTTTATATAAACACTAATAGATGGTATACAACTACACACATATACAGTATATACACAACAGATTGTTTCTGATACGCATTGGTGCCAACGGATTAATGGGAAAATAATGTTGTGACTATTTTTCTCCATAATACTAAACCGCTTTTCCTTTCACCACCTCTGTCAAAATCACACCAAAAAAAAATAAAAATAAAGGATAAGCGCTGCCATCTCGTCTCTGCTTTTTCTTCTTTGTTCACCTTCACTGATCCAAAACCAAGTAGCTAGGGTTTTGAATTTGGGATTTGGCAACAATAACAATCCTCCCCTCCTTTTGGCTTTCAATTCAAGTTATTTTCAAGACAAACTAAAATTCAACTTCTCCTTCCTCTTATACAAATTTTTTTTTTATCTTGGGTATCTCTTGTGAAACCGATTTTAATGGAACCTAAAATCGATTACAAATTGAAATTTAGGGTTCTTCAACAATTATGCCCAAAAAAAATGGAAAAGTAAGCTAAATTTACGGATTTGAAAACTTCAAACAGACATTTAGGGTTCTTCAAACAAACAGCCACCATAATCTCTACATAATGGGTTTTCAAAGAAGAGGAAGGGAGGAAGCAAAGAGATCGCATGGGAAATTTGGGAGAGAGAAAACTAAGGTATATGTTAAAGAGAAAAGCGACATTTTCTTTTTCCCCGAGTCCGTGCACATTGGTGCATACATGAACGGTTCTCTCTCTCTCTCTCTCTCTCTATATATATATATATATATATATAGAGAGAGAGAGAGAGAGAGAGAATGAATGCATTGAAATCTTATCGAAGGACCCTTAAAACATGTTTGCTTAAGCTACAATGCTGACCCATATCCAACTCACATCCAAAGAAAAATTACAAGTTCCAAAAGATATCAATTTTGGGTCCAAGATGATCTGGTCTTAAAAAGTCCAAACATAAAAGTCAAATGCTAGCATATTAAGATCACCCTTAAAAGAGCATGTCCAGTGACGAATTAAAAAAAAACATAAGTAAATACTTAACTTGAATAGACGGAAACCTCATGCCATTATCTTTGCGGATCTGATGAAAAGACTGTCGACAACCTTTCCCATGTTCTGAATCGTCTCAAGTGTTGCTGGGTAAATGGCATCTGTTTTGGGATCATCAAAGATAATGAGACAGCCAACGCCCTGATCGAGGGTCCCAGCAAACTTTTTGTCCAAAATCATTTGGGACAGTTTCTTCTCGACGTGATCAATTGGAAGTTCAATCAGCTCAGCAATATGCGAAATTTCAACTCTGGAGAACGGCTCAATCAACCTGCATAAGTTTTGTTCCAAAAGGGTGTCGTAAAGGGACGACAGGTGGCGATGGACGATTGGGTCATCGTCCAACTGGGCTTTGAAATCACGAAGAGCAGTTTCGAATAACTTCAATGACCGTTTTGAGTATGCGTCAGCAACAGCTTTCATGGCATCGAGTTCGGGTCCCAAGTACTGCAAACCTGCTTTCGAAGAAATTATACCCGCCACGTCATCAGCTTGGTTGACCATAATCTTGCAGAGAAGCATGTATTTGAGACTATAAACTGCTCGAGGATCCTCGAGTGCGTTAAATGCCTCGAATGCTTCAAAGAAATAGCTGTAAGCAGTTTTATAATCCTTCTCTTCAGCATGAAGGATTCCGCTCTGTAAATCTATGGTACCTTGTTGAGCAGGAGGGACATAAATGGCATTTGCTGCTGTCCTAGCTGCAGTAAGAGAAGCTTTTGCCTTTGGAAGATTACGCAATGAAAAGTGTAACTTGCTTTCTAACAAGTCAATATCCACGAGAAGAAGTTTATCGTCCAATCTCCTTACTTCTTTGACCAAGCCAGCAAGAAGGGTCAACGCTTCTGAATACTCCTTGCTATCCATGAGAAGAGCTGCTAGTCTTGCTTCAACTCTTTGCCTTAGGAATGTTCGCTTTTCAGCACGGGTCCACTCCACCATTTCTTTGCACAGTGATATCTGGAGATCGGTCGTACCAGGAATTTTGGCTACAGCATCGATGATTATCCTCACGATCTTGGCAGTTTTGGCCTTGGGGATTAAAGAGAAGAAGGGTCTCAATTGGGTCAAAAGACCACGGAGATCTTCGCCCCTGTTCTCTTCCCTGAGAAGATCGGAAAGGTTTGTGATTGCTTGTTCTTTAATTCGCAGAGCTTCAGATGAAGACGCGGGGTTCTCGATTATCCGGTAGAAAATAGAGATGGACTCGGACCGATCTTTGGCTTCTAAAGCCTGGGCAATAGAGTCCGTGGTTGCCGGCAAATATGATGAAGACATTGGTACAGGTTTAGAGAGAGATCCTACAAAACCAGAATCAAGTAATTTTCAACGCAAGAAATTTTACATGATAAAAGGGTGTTCACTGATGAGCATGGACAGTGTATATGAACGGTTTGCATAAAAATGAAAATAGCTGCAGGTATTACAGGCTGACAAAAGTATGTTCCTTATCCAAGCAAAGGGAAGGGGATAAAACAATGAGCAGCAAAGTTGAAATGCCTGGACCAGTAGAACAATCAGAGCATATACTGATCTATCCTGTGATTGAAGCATCTTAAAGTTAAAGTTTACTAAATGTTAATGTGTTATCCTTTTTGGATAAGAAATGTTAACACAACATTCCAACTGAGAAATTTGTCTATTGAGATGAAATTCAAGACACATTTTTACCTGGGTTAGTTGAACTTTAGGGAAGAGAACGGGTCAGGAGTCTGCTCCATGACAAGAAATCACACAAGTATATGTTTTACTCACAAGGGAAAGAGCTAGGTGCTTGCTGCCCATAATGGTCTCTTAACAAGTTTGACCCTCTGGTTGGCTAACTGAGCAATATACTACGCCACTTTTACACATTAACCTCTGACTATGAAAAACCATGAAACAATGAATTGTACGCGTTGTAGCAGAGTGAAGGATACTTCAGATACACTAGCTGCGAAATGACAAGATTGTTGATGCCTTTCTAATTCATATACATGTACGTGTCAAATGTGGAAATCTTTTGGCTGACAGCAAGAAGCCACCATTATAAAAATGAACTATTGGCTCATTCCCTCTCTTTAGTTCACCACCTCCATACCTCCACTTCAATAATTCAATCACAACTGCTAATTTACAAGAACATATTCGGATCTGGCAAAAATGAATCAATTATGAGACCAACTAAAAATTTGTAGTTCAACAAATTTCTACATGGAGAACTGCACAGATGCTCTCACAGCATCAACACGTAACTGAGCAGGGAGGCATAGTAAAGTTCACCAGCCAGTTCATTGATGTCACAGATCCAAAAAGTTACTTGGAAACCGACACTCTATGGATTTCAGTAAATCACTCTTGGTATGTTCCAAACTTCAGCGTTTACGTTATATTTATCTTCCATATCACTCTTTATCTCTATTTAGCCTACCTAATGTACCAACCACCATCTTGTACCCATTGTAAATTTTCTTGCTCTTAACAAATTAATCTTCAACCACGTAACACTGAAATCTCCGATCATGTTGCACATCATCAAAAATCACCATGAGGATTTGAATCATAACCTCTGATACCACATGTTAGGATCAATCACCCATAAGAGAAATCGCAACAAGAGAAGCCAAAATACATGCAGACACAAAACGAAGACAAGTTATGCAATGTCAAGTGGTTTGGCTTAAAGCCTACACCACCAAAAAAAAATTCACAATTTTCTCGATATTACAAGAATGAAGACTCTCTCTCTCTCTCTCTTCAACACTCCCATAGTTGTTAAAGGCGAAAGGCGAGAGGCGGGCGAGAAGTTCCTAGAAAAGGCGAATGGCGAGGCGGTTGAAAGGCGGCCGAAAGGCGAGCAAGGCGGTAAAATAGAACAAAAAGAATAGTAAAATAATATATATATATAAAATATATTAAACAAAGCTGAAACATGTTAAGAACAAGAATTTTGAATTAA
This sequence comes from Adenophora triphylla var. japonica, assembly GCA_022495995.1. Classification (NCBI taxonomy): domain Eukaryota; kingdom Viridiplantae; phylum Streptophyta; class Magnoliopsida; order Asterales; family Campanulaceae; genus Adenophora; species Adenophora triphylla. The sequence continues at coordinate 48,096 of JAFEMH010004971.1, read as the reverse complement.
ATAAAGGTCACAATTTCACATGTAATAGCAACTTAACACAACTGAAACACCCAAAAGTGAGAATTCTAAGACAAAAAACACATTTTATGTTCAAATCAGTAAACAAGTAGTCGTTTAAAAGCGTGAAAATAGGTGAATTCGAATATATAATTTCAAATGTATAATTCTATTACTAGAGATGAACATAAGATATAGTTAAAACTTCAAATGACAAAGGAGACCCAAAGTAAAGCGAAAAAACAAATTAAATTAGTAAATATATTAAAATTTGCAAGCCTCCCTTTAAAAAATTGAATAAAGCAAGCTATTTATAGTGCTTTTGTCCCACTCCTTTGTCGTCGTTTTAATTTGTTATTTATCGAACTTATTTTCTTTTGATCGCTCGAGAGAAATTATGGATATCTTTCTTTCTCATGTACGCCACAAGCTATCTTTACTCCATATTATCCCAAAACAACGCATTGAGTAGTTTAAATTATTAAAACTAGAATTACAAAATGACATATATAGTTTAACATTACACATACGCTTATTATGCCTTTTGACAAAGGCGGACTCTTCACGCCTCTCACCATAGCCAGGAAATGCCTCGCCCGGCCTAAAAGGCAACAACAACCCGCCATAAAACCAAAAGGCGGTCGACCCCTTAAGGCGCCAAAACGGCGAGGCGGGCGAGAGAGGCGCTAGCCTTTCGCAACTATAAACACTCCCGAATACAATGCACGCCAGCATACAATTTTACCCTCTATATTATATGCTAACCTAACCATCTCTAAGTTCTATCAAAACCCCTAACTGGTGAAGCTTATTTATAATGGGGAGGCACACTCACTTTTCTTCTTCCTAACTGATATGAGATTTTGGTTATCATTTCCTAACTAAAGCGAGATTTTGGTAATATGAAACATTAGTAATCATTTCCGAACCCAAAGTGAAATTTAGGTGATATGGGTAAATTTTCCAACACTACTTTCTAAATTGTAACCAAATTCTCTTACGGAGACTTGGTAAATTTCACCTACACTTCTCTTACAAGAACATTTTAGCAATAACTGTCCCCCCCCCCTTTCCACAAGTTTACTAAAGTACATTCTTATTTCAGGTTGAAAAAGTCATAAAAGCCAAATATCCATCCATTATTCATTCACAAATCACAAGCTATGCACAGTTCTCTCTTTCCAACTACTTTATCACACCCCTGTCTTAATTAAAGAACAATCAATTTTTTCTTTTTATCTGGATTTGAAGATGGATACTTCTCGAGTTCAAGTCACCTAAGAGGAGAATATGACAACATATGTAGAAGAGGGTGGTTTTGTTCCTTAGGACTTTAATGAATGCTTAACATTAATTGATAATGATAATAAGAGGTGATTCCTCCAGGGTCCCTGGGTAATGCTTTATGAGGAAAGTTTTTCAAAATTCCTCTAAAGTCCCTCTGACAAAAATAACCATCACTTCTGAACGTGACCTCTGAACACAAGGTTTGAATGATAGCCATGAGTTGCCAACTCTCTGACTCACATTCTCAACCAAAAAAAAAGTCAACTCTCAAACTCTCTTGAAGGCCACTATCAAAGTAGATTCAGGTCCATTAGTCCATCTCTCAGACTGTAATCTAAATGTTACAAACACAAAGTAGACCCATATGCACTTGCAATGAATAGGAAAACTCTAAACGAAAAGGACACAAACACTCACTTCTCAAAAAAAGGTACAGATGGCTCGAGGAACTAAATACAGTACAGTAAACCAACTCACCACTCGACAATTGCAACTATCAACATCTATTATATTCCCAAGAATCCCTTGACAAGAAGGATGAAAATACAGAGAGATTTAAAGAGGGGGCGGGGTTGGAAATACATTTCATCACGCTCGCACAAATTTTCTACACATAAATACTAACAGCTACTTTGATATGCAGAAGCTGAATCGAGAATCTTGAATTTAATCACAATAAAAGAATTTCACTTCCATCAAAATTAGAAAGCAGACCAAAAGCAAGTCAACAACTCGAAGACCTTTGCGTAACTAAACATTGTAGTAATGTACAACATACATAGAGTATCAGAAAACATCAAGAACTAAGGTCGGGGATTCTAACAGTAAGCCTAAACAACTGCAATTGCTTCGATTCGCTAACTCAAAGGGGTCCAAAAACATAGAAATTCACAGACTATTACGAGGTCTTAAATTTGAACATTAAATCAAGGTAAATACTATGATTGATAGAATTTAAAAAGGGGGAAATGTCCCGAACATATGCACAGGATAAATGATTCAGCAAAACGAGGAATAGATCTATTTTTCAGAGTTCAATTGTGGTGTGTCTGTGTGAGAGAGAGAGAGAGAGAGAGAGAGAGAGAGAGAGAGAGAGAGAAATTGCGAACATACCGGAGAAGAAGGAGTGTGAGAAGGACCGACGTAGATGCGCTTGATTGATCGAGAGATGCAAGCTCCGGCGAGGGACCTAGGGCTCAAACAGGGTCGGATAAACAGTAGAGAGAAGGCAGAAAGGTATCTAGAAATAGAGAACTGGATTATTATGCAAGCCAACGATTCCTAAAAGAGACAACTACTCTAAAAAGGCCCCTCGACATAACATTAACTCTTAAAAAAGGATAGGTAATTTGGAAATTTCTCTGAGGCCCTTAGGACAAAAATACCCCAGGTTGCCTCCTCATACACCCGCTCGCTCTACTCATTTCAAGCGCTCTAGACCAAAATTTTCACTCCGCTCTGATAGTCAACTATCAAAATAAAAAATCTTTGACAATCGAAAAAACTCTGATAGTCAACTATAAATGGAAAAAAGACTGTGAGAGTTGGCTCTTACAGTTAAAATGTGAGAAATATAAAGAAAAAATAGATCAAAATATCTCTGAGAGTTATTCCTAAGGACAAATTTTGGCTTTGAGAGAAAAATCTCAAATCTAATTTCTCAAACAAAAAAAAATAAGAAAAATTCCCAACACGAACACAAGACCATATTCCCTAAAATGCCTTAAAAGTTAATCTATAATGTACAATGGAAAAATACAATGTAATCTTTGCATATGACATCTCGATCACCATGCTAGTTCGTAGATTGAAGGGTCATCCATCTTGCGGCTTCTAAGTGCAATCCCAATCCTTGTGTCATTTACGCAACGTGGATGGGATATCGAAGAGAGAGAGAGAGAGAGGACGGGTGGAGCACATGCGAAGGATAAGGTGAGCCAGGCAAAGGGCTTTGTGTGGATATGAGCTTGGTTCGGTTTGAGAAGATGACAGGGGAGGTGATGTTGTGTGAATGTGTGGCCTCAGGGAGGCAGTGATGTGTGAGTGTGGGCCAACATCAATCTTGGTGGTGGCTATAGATGATGCTGACGAACGTGTGTGTAAGAGACAGTCGGCAGTAATTAATGACGGTCGGAGATAATGGACGACCGAAGAAGATGAAGGGGACAAAATGGGAAGGGAGTAGAGAGGGGGAGGGAGGGAGAGAATTCCAGCGACATCTCTAGTGAAGTGACCGACGACAGGGAGATGAAGAGAGCGAGAGTTTTAGAGAGTGTTTAGAATGAGTCTGATGAGCATTGAAGGGTTTGGGCGGGGAAGGGTAGTTTAACTATTTAATATTTTTCAGAAATGTTTGCCAACATTTTGAGACATATTTATCCTCTAAAAATAAAATATTGAGATAGGACTTTCATTGAAATTGTGTGTGGTCTCAACGTACTCGTTAATGACAATGCAATACAGCGAACATTCACGCACATTTGCGATCTTTTGAAATTTGGGAAAGTACACGTAACATTGTACAATCTTTTGAAAAACCCTCATCTGTACAAAGAAAATCGGAACTGTCACACAAGGAGACACTGAATTGCATAGTTTGAAACTTTTATTTGAACTCAACCTAACAACAGTTAGTATACAAAATGCAGCCCATTGAGCTTGACCAGTTAATTAGGCCCATATAAATTGACCTTTATCATACTCAAAGTAATTTCTCAACCATAAAGTAACGTGCACCAATTCACAGGCTCATCAGCTTCAGATGCAGACCGGAAAATATAGCAGAGGGTGGCAGTGCAGAAGTAAATCAGCTACATGAGACAACCCACGTAATGAGCACGAGGATATTTTCTCTGTAGTTGTGGCCACTGAACAAACAATTGATCAGCCATTCGTAACTTGTAAAGAAGCAACCCACTTAAAGATAACCTCTTCACTCGTGCGATACTTTCTACGTAGAAAATGGATGACCATCTAACTCCAACAACCTGTAGCAAAAAATATCAGTCAAATACTACTCAGAAAATGGATGACCATCTAATTTATTATTTGGACTTTGCACTGTGTAGATTTAGGGGTAAATAGTCATTTTGTTTTAAATTAAAAAATTGACAGAAAGGGAAAAGTGAGACGACACCAAACTTCAGCGGGGCAATGATTCTTGTCCAAACCTCAGGGGTGAACGGAAGTGGAACTACCCCCTTCTTTAGATATGCAAGTTATTAACATATGGGGAAGAGACGGGTTAATTTCACTGCCCACCAACAAGTCCCACTGCCCCACGGCCCCATGAGGTATAGTTTCATCTCACTTACCTCCTTTTGTGAACTTTATTTAAATGAAACTACTTTTTTAACCTTAAATCTTTGACGTGCTAATTTAATATTTGGATGGAGATTTAGGGATAAAATAGTCATTTCATTAGACGAAACCAAACTTCAGTGGGGGACAATGCGACTTGTCCAAACGTAAGGGGTGGGCAGTGAAAATAACCCACAGAAACACAAACCAAGAAAAGAGCTCTCAAGTTAAAGAATCAGAACCTTGAATAGGAATGCAATTACACATAGTGGTATACAAGTCCCCGGGCCATTGCATAGAATCTGTGCAAAGAAGATGAAATGATTGCCACATAGCTAAGACGGACAACTAATGTCAGATAAGAAATCTAAACTGTAACCAATTGGAGTAAAATAAATACCACTTGAGGCCTGATTTTCACCATTAGCCACAGGGCGTGAGCAATGGCAATTAAGGTCGTTCCAATGGAGGTTAAATATGATTGACCTACTTCACGGCTTCGGTATATCTGCAGAAACTGTCTACTTTCAGCCAATGTGAAGCCTGTCTATGCAAAAAACAAAAAATCAGATGCTAAAGTTAGGATCATTCGGCAACAGCTAACAGGCATCGGAATCCATTATGCAGAAAAAAGGGAAGGTTGACACCCACAATTTTCATGAAGTGGATGCATGCAATAATGCTGGAAAAAGAGAGCATGAAATTTATTTAGTTCCTATTTTCTTGGAAGTGTAAACATGTGAAATGGTTTATTTGCGACAATATTTTTAAAGATCAATTGTGAGCAACACCAAAAAGACACTGCCAAAAAAGGCTAAAATACTGTGTACACGTAGAGGGATACAGACCAAGTGCCTATGAACCTCTGGTTAATTTTTATATTGTTTTCTTTTTGAATTAAAAATTCAAAAAATAAGTAGAAAGGGTCACATTAAAAAAAAAAACTGTCTTAAAGAGTGTCTCCTTTTTTGGTGTCTGAACCACCGGTATTCATTCACCACATTGTGAGCCAACTAATCCGGATCAAGCTGGACTCACCAAATTAATTAATTAATCGCGACGACAATCAGCCAATGATTTACTTCTAACCTCGAATCTCCCGATAAATAAGTATAATAAAGTTGTTACTGTATATCTTTGAAAAGTGAATAATACATAAAATGCACAAGAAGAAACCACCCAGAAAAACCCCACCGGATGTATGCTGATTTTTCAAACTAGTCACAGGGGAATCTGTCCAGAAAATGCTCTGTGGATAAGTAACTACACTCCTTTGTCCCAGAAACGGGAAAGCGCTGGCAAGAACAGAAAAGAAGGGGTCCATGTAGCTGTACTGTTCGGATAGTCATAAGGGAATATATAAAGAAGACGGGAAAGGTGTTTAAAGCTCTTTGCTACTCTGGCTAGTATAAAATGTGCCGTTGACCCTAGCTTGGATGTGTTTGAAGCCTCGAGATGACTTGCAGAAAAAAAGCTTTCTAGGTTTGTCTTCTGTCTCCGTAACAAATGGTCCATGTATTGAACTTAAACTACGGGATTGTGATTCTGTTAAGTTTAAGTTCCATACAAGTATACCGGTGACTCAAAGATTCACCTTCACGCCCATGCCCTGGGGAGCTAAATTCTATTCAGATCTTCTTCTACACTACATACGAGATTCTAGTTTTCCTCGCCATGTGCCTTAAGCCTTGGGCGTAAAAACCATCTCTTCCTTAATAGTACGAACTGAGGTGCCTTTAGGGGCAACTCTGATAGGACTTGACTCAGTTTAGACCTCACTTTCAGAGGAGTACGTACGGACCACAAGAAATTCTTAGTCGCCATATTTCCTCCAATATACCGCCACCCCCCCCCCCAAAAAAATAAAATAAAATAACACAATGAATTTGTTTTCCACAATTTAGCCTTCCCCTTCTTGCTTTTAGACTGCAACCAGCCCAAAAAAGGGGCAGTCCGGTGCACGAAGCATCCCCGAGTAGCGAGGGTCCGGGGAAAGGGTCCCCACCTCAAGGGTGAAATGTAGGCAAACCTTACCCTGCATATATGCAAGAGGCTGCTTCCAAGACTTGAACCCGTGACCTCAAGGTATGTTTTTATTCCTGACCTTAAGTACAGATCAAGTTGCCAAAAAAATAAATAATATATTTCTAAGTTCCCCAGTATGGATCTATTTCATAACCCCACCCTAAGTGGAAATCATCTACTTGCAACACTGAAATGTGAATTAAGTATAATATTCTGCCAACATACCCCTAGTTTGCAAATGTCCTTCACATGATAGTGTTCCTATATTCTTTGCTTGAGGACCCAAAGTAAGAGTACTACAGCCACAAGAACTACATTGCTTGGTAGGAGTTGGAAAATAATCTTAAAGGAATATGACACAATAGAGAAGGAAGTAGAACGGTTCAACCCCCTCCCCTCCACCATTAACACACACACAAACACCAAATAAAATAATAGAAACACACACACAAACACCAAATAAAATAATAGAAACACCCCCAACCATAAAAAACTACAAGAGAGAGAGAGAGAAAGAAGGCTGTCGAATGGATTTATGGAGGAAACAGCACAGTATTTTTACATATAAATTTGCTTGTTAACAATTTCACATGCTTCTTTAGGTAAACTCAAAGTAGCCTCTACAGACATTGAGAGTACAATAGATAATAATTCCCTCTATACAACAGTTATCAAGTTTAAGGTCTGGCTCTCGTTGACTAGAAAGAATCACAATCAAACTGTAATTTGGAATGCTACATTTAACCCATTTTAAGAAGCTAGATATTAGCCCAGTCGTATCCTTGAAGCATCCGACTGCATATTTGTTGCGAATCTTCTTTATCTTTACAGATAAAGGATAATATTCTACTTTATAATCCATAAGAAAATAGGCTTGCGTTAGAAAGAAGAAAAGTATAAAAGGTGGAAAAGCTGTCAAGCCAAACCCAGAGAAATGCATAATTCTAATAAATCAGTGTGCATCCACTGCCATCAGTTAATACGAACTGCAGCACCTCCCTTTCGATACGCAGTGGATGCCTCTATTGCATCACAACTTTCTTATCCGTGCTCGAGAGATGAAAAGACTAAGAAGGAAAAGGAAAGACTGTAGGTCCTCTAATGGAAACCGCATAAAAGGATAGTGTTTTTCTTCTCAGTAGCAAGTTGAAGATTTATCTTATTGTTTTCAAACAGAAAGTTCTTAAGCGCAATCCGAACAGATATGTCTGTTGACAGCTGTATTCTTGGTATCAAGGAAGAGTGGAAAGATTTGATATCATTAAAGCAAACATAGAATGGCAAAATGAATTAGTCGTCAAAATCAGGAAAGCGCTTAATAGATAAATATAGACTCGCTTTATTATTATGATGATGATGATGATCAGGATCATCTACCCTTCTGGTAGAGGCCAGAGGTCTAAACTCTAAACCCATTCATTCATAATTGTTAAGAGCAGGGTTTTATTCCAACACAACAGCACTACATAGCTGGTTGGCAAGTTTCTACATGTTTTTAAAAGTAGCATTAGTCTCAAGTTTATTTCTAATATATCTCATTATTCACTATTCCTAAAGGAATCATATCAATGACAAAAAAGAAAAGATTAAGCAAACATTAAGAAAAACAATTATCGCAGGCGATACAATGACAATCTTTGCGATCTTAACGCTGCCACAAAGAGAGTGAAATTTCAAATCAATCAACAAATTACACCAAGTTGCGAGTTAAGTGCGACCAACCTTATCAACAAACGAATCCTCAAACGAGCGAGCCTTCTGGAGACTCATATTATCAGTGGCAGCAGCAATGTAAAATCTTGGAGTGAACCTCTCTCTTTGCAGCACAGATAAGAGATTTAGCATCTCTGCAGTATGACCCCCTACAACTCAAACCAAGCTAACAATAAGAAAAACATAGGAAACAATTCACAGGCTAGCAGGCATAATCAAGAACACACCTGAACCTAGAACAATGAGGGTACTGAGATGTTGTGGGGACGTATTTCGAAGTGGTTTGCTACTTCGCCATATTACGAACAGCACACGAGTCACAATTGCCGTGAGAGTAAGTATAACAAGAAGAATCCAGGCATTGGCCCCCATACTGGAAGAGCTATCACCTTTCTTCGTTTTCCTGGGCACAGAGTTTCACCTACATCACAAATATTAGAACACATAACAAAAGGAAAAAGTGAGTGAATGAGAGAGAGAGAGACAGACAGACAGATGCAGTGCAATTAAGCAAAACAATTTGCCACAAAGAAAGAAGCTTGAATTAAAAGGCAGAATGATTTCCGGTGTGGAACACCGATACATGTATCAAAAATGCAATTTTTTGATCAATGAAGCAATAATGAAGTTGATATTAATGGGCCAGATATCCACAATTGGGATCCAAATGACCTTTTTTCTGTATTAGATTAATAGGCCAACACCTCGGCTTAAATGGCCATAGGAGTGGACCTAGCAAGAGCAAGGGCAGGAGAAAGCTAATCGAAACGAAAGAGTGGATCTAGCCCCCTTTTGATCATCAGAAAGTTTCAATTCACCACTATGAGTTCGTAAATTTGTAAACTTAGATCAAGGAACTTAAATAACCTTCCCCCCTCCTTTACAAAAAGCTATGCACTACCTAGTATATTTGCACCTCATTACAACAACAACAAACAAACCCTTGGTCCCACTTAGTCCCAAACTAATTTGGGGTCGGCTAAAACACGAAGATTTTATGAAATTGGGAAGCCTCCTTTCACTGAATATATTATGTTTCTGGATCCGCTCACCTTGTTTATTGGATGCTAACAACATCAAAATTGTAGCACCTAACTTTGCCTCCAAATATCAAAAAATACTCCTTTCTTTACACAGAGTTTATAGTCTCATTCACATTAAGATCTTGAAGGCCCCTGAAGAAAAATACTCGGTCCACTATCCATTATGACAAAACTTGTTTAAAACCAAATGAAATTTAAGCACAGACAACATTTAGCAATTAAAACACAAGAACAAAAAATTCATTTATATTAGACCTATCAATTCTGAATTTATAATACAAGCATGCAATCAGCAGCATCACCCATCAAGGATGTAGTGAAATAGAGCGCCATCATAGATTGAGAAACTTACTTGAAGGTTGTTCAAACTTCCCCCAATCACCAAACCCTAATTTTAGAAATTGAATTTGCAAAGCTTGCTGCAATCGCACCCAAATGTGATGTAATGATCACACAGTTAATATTGGTATGAGTTTTGGGATCAGGCTTTTCAGAATTGAACGGATCAGTTATTATTTGTTTAACACCCAACAAATTTTCGGGTTCAAGACGGGTTAAACCCAACAACAAAATTTGCGGGTCAATAACCCACTTGTCCAAGATTAACAAATACGCTATTAAATTAATCATAAAAAAAATTAAAAAGTGGAGTCATTTGATTTGTTGAATTCATGTTAAATACTCTCCCATCTCACAGTTTAATGTTTCTATTTTGACTTTGTACAAAATTAAAAATAAATAAATGTTGTGAGCATAAAATAAAAGGTAAAAAAAAAGTAAAAGTAAAGTAAAGAGAGAGAAAGTTGATAAAAAAATACTCCCTCCGTCCCATCTCAAGGTTTCACATTTCCCTTTTGGACCGCCCCATTTCAAAGTTTCCTTTCTTAAATGAAAAGTTTGTCATATATTTATACCCTTATCATCTCCATATATTTACAAAAAAATCATTCATTATACCCTTATAAAGTTAATATATTTACAAAAAAATCAATCATTAACTTACCATTCCTTCCATTCATTCTCTCTCCTATTAAATACTAATACATGCCCGTGTTCAAGGCCACGTGATTTTTTTTTTAATTTTTGTTTTTTAAATAAAAAAATAATTTTTTTTAAGGGCAAAATGGGAAAGGGATAAAATAGTGAGAGCAAAATGAGAAATTTGCCAGATGAAACTATTCATACCACTGTTCACACACCCCTCTCATTTATACTATAGATTTTTAATTTTTACATTCTCTCTCTTATTCCCTACCACACATTTAACTTTTATATTCTCTCTCCTCAAATTTTCTACTCATTTTAAAAAAATTTCTTAAAAAGCGTGTAAACCTCAAGGTGAAACTTTGAGATGGAACGAAAAGAGTAGTAAATTGATTGTTATTGTGAACGTAAAAAGTGAATTTTATTATCCATTTTTGAAAATGAAACGGATCTTAAACTGGTACATTTACTGACCTAGTTAATTCTGGTTAGAAGTATATTGATAGCCTAGCTAAATACTCCCTTCGTTTCAATAGTAGCTTCCCATTTTGTCATTTTTGGTGTTCGTTAATAGCTTTCACTTTCCTTTTTTGGTAATGAAATCTTTACTATTCTCTTCACTCATTCTCTCTCCTACATTATTTTAATACTCACAACACCATTATAATTTACTATTTCCTCCACTCATTCTCTCTCCTATTTTCAAATTACACTCACAACATTTTTTCTTTCCACCCATTTTATTAATTTGCGTGCAAAGCAAAAAACGGACAGCTTCTATTGGGGCGAAGGGAGTATTTGAGTATTGTTTGTTTGCAACCACATTCCCAATCAAATAGAGTATAATGTTGTTTGTTTTTCAAGGTGTGGAAGTTGGATATTATGTCAAAATATTGCAAATAATTAGTTTTTTCGTAACATACGAAAAAAAATAGTTTTAAAGTACTAAATTTAACTAATAAGAGTGATGAACTGTTCTAACAACTTGTTCTTTATAATATTTTGAAAAAAAATAAATTAGTTTTTCACAAGAGTTACTCGGATATTATTATTATTATTATTATTATTATTATTATTATTATTATTATTATTATTATTATTATTATTATTATTATTTAAATTTGTGCCTATGAAAAAATATATTATAAATGTTGTATGAAAGTTTTAGATTTTTAACAATGTGATTTTGAATTTTTTGATTTTCTTAAAAATTGATCCCTCGCAAAATTTTGTGAATTCGCCACCATCATTCATTGATTGATGTAAGTATATGCAAAATTGCGTTAGATTTTTTACTCGATTCGAAATGATGGCTAATTTCCCATGAGGTATCTACAGTATATTATTATTTAAGGTAATTAGGTTCATAAAATAAAAATGAGAATAACTACCTACATTTAATTCTTTACTTTATAATAGAGCTAAGGACCCAAAAACCCAATTTACAAATCAATAACCCATTTTAACCCATTTGAGATAAAAATCCCAAATAAACCCACAGCTAACGGAGGGAGACGGACGTTAAATTCCTAAAATCTCTCCGTAATATCACGATCAAATCCTAATCAGAAATTCAAAATTTCTTAACCCAAACTTTCTCTCTCTACGCTTCAATCTCTCCGTCCCCAACCTTCCCGGCAACCCTCCGTTCCGATCAAAACCCTCACCGAATTATCTTCAATCCCAACCTCACAATCTCTCCTCCTCTTCGTTGGAAACGACCTACCTCAACCACTTTCCCCTCTCAATCTCTCTCCGCTTTCTTGGATTCCACACCCAGGAGGGTAAAGGTAAATTTGGGGGGCTATTGAAATTGCAGCTTGCATCTTCCATGAAAAGGTATTACTAACATAAATGGCATCCTCTCTCTCTCTCTCTTGTTTTACCTTTTTCATTTCACTTGTCTCACTAATTCTTGCTACCTACCTTCAATTCTCTTTACCTCTTTACTCCATATATGCCAGAGTACATTTTTTAAGTCCTATAATCTATGCTATAGGACTTGTTCAATTGTGTGTTTGATTTTGAAATTAATTGCTTCGACTTGGCTGGGTTTGATAATGTGGCGATGACAGTGTCACAAGTCCTATGCCACTTGTTATAGGACTTTATGTAATGAGTTTTCATCATTTGAATATGTTTGATAACGTGGTATAGGATTTAATATTTTCATTTTCTAAGTCCTATAATCTATGCTATAGGACTTGTTCAATTGTGTGTTTGATTTTGAAATTAATTGCTTCGACTTGGCTGGGTTTGATAATGTGGCGATGACAGTGTCACAAGTCCTATGCCACTTGTTATAGGACTTTATGTAATGAGTTTTCCTCATTTGAATATGTTTGATAACGTGGTAAAGGATTTAATATTTTCATTTTCTAAAGGACTTTTTATATGTGTGTTTGTGGGTGTGTTTCAGAATTGAAGCGAATTATTAGGTATCAGACCTTCTTTTCTTTTTTCTGTTTTTTTTTTTTTTGTGATTGTAAATCGTTTGTATGTAATCGTGTTCATAATTTGTTACTTGCTTCAAACCTATTTTTTCTTTGTGTTTATGTAAGGTATCAGATCTTTTTTTTTTTTTTTTGAGGTTACTTGATTCATCTCGTTTGTGGCAAAGGACCTGTTCCACGTCCTATATCCCTTGCCATAGGAAATGTTTTAATGTGAATTTGATTTTGAGAATACTTGCTTCATTTTGATTTTATTTGTAAAAATAATTTATGTACAAATTTTAAGCCTGGAATTGATTTTATGTAAGGTATCAGACCTATTTTTCTTTATGTTTTAATTAAATTTTTTTGTTTGAAATAGATGTTGAATTTTGTTTGTGTTGGTTAAAGTGGTAAAGGGCATGTACCATGTCCTATAGTCATTGGTATATGACCTGTTCTAGATTGCATTTGATTTTGTTGCAACTTGCTTCATTTTGTTTGTGTTGGTTAAAGTGGTAAAGGACCTGAACCATGTCCTATACAAGTAGGTATAGGATGTCCTAATATTGAAATTGGCAATCAGATTTCTTTAAAATTAAATATATAGAAGATGGTTATGTTTTTTGTGTGAAAAATAATGTGATAGAAGACCTTTACCAGGTCTTATAGCCAGTGGTATAGGACCTGTCATTGTGTGAAAACAATTGTTTTGAGACACTGGATTCATTGTCTTTTTGTGAATAACAATGTGGCAACTGGTCCTATACCAAGTGGTATAGGACTTGGCAAATTCATATACAAAGCTATAAGACAATTGAATGGTCATATAGCAAGTGATATAGGACCTGCTCTATTGTGCCATTTAATTTTATGTCCACTTGTTTTGCCTATAATTTTGTTTGATAAGGTGTCAAGGACCTGTTACATGTCCTATACACATTGGTATAGGACATGTACTCCCTCCGTCCCAAATTGAATATCCAATTTTGTTTTTTTCAAAATTGCTCTTGGTCAAGAGTAATTCTTTTTACGGACATTATTTGGGAACAGAGGTAATTATTATTTAATCATCTTAACCTGATTGGTCTGCAACATGGAAATGCAGGCAAAGGCCTTCCGCCCGAATGATGACGATGATGATGATGATTATGATGATTATGATTCAGATGATGACTTCAGTGATGATGAAGAGATTCAATCGCCTATTGATGACGTGGACCCCTTTGTTCTTTTTGTGGATACAATTAAAGGTACTGTAAATATCAGCTTAAATTGATCTTTCTAGTTAAAGACACGGAAAATTTGTACTGGTCATCTAACATGAAGATCTTTTGAATGTAGCTTTGCAAGCAACAGATCCAATAAGGTTCCAGAGCCTCACACAGACACTCGATTTACATTATCAGGCACTTGCAAATGGTGTTGCGATGCATTCCGAGCAGAGGAAAGTAGCAATTGAGAAGGAGAAGTTTGAGAAAGCAGCTGCTTAATGATTTACTGGACGGAAATTACTGCTCAAGTGTTGTGTAATTTGTAGTCAACTTTTTATATAGAGGGTCAAAAGTCCCATTTGAGAGAGTACAGGGTTAACTCTCTTTACAATGGAGAGGGAGTTGGTGGTGCATACACAGAGAAATTGTTTGGAATTTTTCTTGTTGGATGTATTATTATTGATTTTTTGGTGAGGGGTTACAGTTTAATATGTTATTGGATTGAATCTTGGTACACAGCTCCTAGTCAAGAGGGGTTTCAAAAGTGGCTTATTGCTTTGTATATGATGTTGGCATGTCCTATACCAGTTGTTATAGGACCATTCAAAGTTCTTATTGTTTTGTATATGATGTTGGCAGGTCCTATACCAATTGCTATAGGACCAATTAAAGGGCTTATAGGGTTGTATATGATGTTGGCAGGTCCTATACCCATTGCTATAGGACCAATTAAAGAGCTTATAGCTTTGTATATGATATTGCCAGACCCTATATCAATTGCTATAGGACCAATTAAAGGTCTTATAGATTTGTATATGATGTTGGCAGGTCCTATACCAATTGCTATAGGACCAATTAAAGGGCTTATAGCTTTGTATATGATGTTGACAGGTCCTATATCAATTGATATAGGACCAATTAAAGGTCTTATAGATTTGTATATGATGTTGCCAGGTCCTATATCAATTGCTATATGACCAATTAAAGGTCTTATAGCTTTGTATATGATGTTGCCAGGTCCTATACCAGTTGCTATAGGACCATTCAAAGTTCTTATAGCATAGGTATGAGACCTGTTACTACAGGTATAAGACCTGTTACATTTTCTTTATACGTTGGTATAAAAAAAACAATTAACAAAAAAAATTTCAGGATATAAAAAAATCAATTAACCAAAATTCTTAAATTGAAATGATTGTATAACATTCTAATGAACAAATGTGTAAAATGTCAAATAAGACATTATTTAGAGACAGTAACTACAAAAAGTCTACAATTCCTAAACAAGTTGCTATAGGATCATGCTTAAATTCTTCTCTTCTTCAACACTTCAAAAGAGACCTCTTCAACACTTCAAAAAGTCTACAATTCCTGCACAATTGGAAAAAAAATCATTTTTAAGACAAGAACTACAACAAAGAAAGCACCACGTATAGTAGAGCGCACCAAATTAAACTCCAGCCTACAAGATAGCAATTCGGGTATAACAGAAATGACAAAGCAATACATCATGACACACAATGGTGATAACTACAAACACCAAACTTCCTAGTATAAGAGAATAGCAACATAGCACCATAGCATTCACGGAATTAGAAGACGCCATAAATTTCCAAATTTAAATACAAACTCCTTCCATTGGCCACCAAACGTGGACAGATCTCCTCTGTTACACTCCAAACTAGGAAGTCAAACATTACGAAGCATCGGTTGGAAATCAAAAGCAACAACAAACAACAAAAGAAGCGTAACCCAAAGAAAAATAGCAAAGAAAAAACATAAAAACTCAAACAAGTGCACCGGAGAAGGGCAATACTCAAAACCAAAAACTCTATCTATCTATCTCCTATATTCTCACCGAATCAAAAACCAAAAAATAAACCGCGAACAAAGAAACAAATAAATGCTCAACCACGGGCTAAGCTTCTTCGGTGATCGACAACCAAGCCTAAAACATTCTTCTCTCGTCCACGTACTAAACACCAAGTTTGGTGAAAGAATCGCTAGAGATTGGTTTCATGAATGTATGTTCATGCATTGTGCTCTTCTATTTACTTGATGTACATAAATTTATTAGAATCAATAGACAGAGCAGCTTTCTGCGTTACGTAAAATGTAGAAAAGCAACCATACCAATTTTCAATCAACCTCAACCACATAGAATCGCATGCATAAATACCAATTGATCATATAGAGTCCATAGATTGATTATCAATTGTTAGGTCAGTAATTAATTGGCAAAAATACACACACACGTCAAATTGTACAAATCTATAACACTAACTAACATACACATAATTTTCAAGTATGGATCAGACCAACAATTAATGAATTTTCACCAACAGGCATCTAAAACTTCACAGTACAAAGCCGCTGTGGGACGACATTGTTGTTAGTTACCGATTAAGTTATACTACAAGAGAGAGAGGGAGAGAGATGATCACTTAGGAGAAGAATTCGCCGGCGGTTTGATTAGGGCGGAGAAGTGAGGGAGTGGTGGTGGCGGCGGCGGAACGGAGGTGGTTCTGAATAGCTTGGAGGCGGCGTTGACTAATCCATGGCTGGCTGCAAGTGATACGGAAATTTGAGATCCGCAAGTGATACGGAAGATAACGGTGATGTTAACTCAATTTGGCCGTTCTTTAGCATAATGGGGTTTAAAGGGATTTTGATTTGAAATTACAAAGGAGGTAGTCTTTTTTTATTTGGATTGGGTTTTGATGGGATAGATTTTGGGTTATGTGGTTAAAAAGGAATTTTTCCTTTATAATATCAGATGAGCCAGGACCATTTAGACCGGGTCCACGCTCGATCTGATTCAAAGGTCAAGTATGACGTGGCATACCGTAGACCGCCAAAATCAAGACCGCGGACAGATAGACCGTCAGGGTCAAGACCGCGATCCTCTCAGACCGTCCCAGTCAAGACCGCAGACATCCAGACCGTCAATAAGGTGACCGCGAAAACTGTGACCGCAATATCCGTGCTCGCGTCGATATCATTGACCGCGCCAAAGATGTTGACTGCGGTCTCATACCAGACTCCCGGTTATCTCACCAGACTCCCGGTTAAAGCCAAAGCTTATTGAGCAAGTCTCCTAACGTGCTCTGACATAAAGAAGCCGGCTTATTTCCATCGCATTAAATGCGGCCCAGACGCCTACTATGCCATTAAATGCGACGCGCCAACTCTCCTCTGTACACGGCTCCTGTCCACATCAACGACATCCCCTCTATAGTGAATCTTAATTTATTGGGAGACCCAATCAAATGCGGACACGTGTATTTGGTCAAAGACAGAGATATCCTTAGGGCTGACCTCATGGCTTACATCAACAAGCAGCTCTCCATCAACTATAAATAAAAAGCTATTGTCCCCTTGGACAAGGTAAGTGCAAAATCATATTTGTAAGTCACATTGTCTAAACCCTAAACACACAAACACTCAAGACATTCAAAGTCTTATTCCCTCAGTTAAATACCTCAGAGATCTTACTCTCACACCCGAGGGCCTGAGCTGGATTAACATCCGGCTTCGTCCTTAATGGTGCTTCTTGTTGTTGTGTTCTAGGTACCACTCAAATATCCAGCCAGATATTCTACTTCATTCAGACGATCCAAAGTACGTGGCGTCATCAATATCCAAACCTCTATTCAAAAACATAAAGACAGATCGAAAATCATCTCTTTCTCTTCTGATCTCTTTTTATGTCGTCTTCTTCACCAATTTGTATTAGTCGGTTTAATTTTTCTCATTTTTCTTTTGCTTTGATTACTCCCTTATTTCACGATTATTAACAGATCTATGTTGCTAATTCTTCTTTATCTCACATCTTCTCTCCGATTCTTGAAAGTCATTGTATTATGTCCGTTTGTTGAGAGCTATTTTATTTTCTTCAATTTCTTGAGAGTCTTTTGTTTTTCTATGTTGTATTTATGTATTCAAAGTTGATGAATGTTACAATTATTTTGATGCTCGATTAGTGGATTATTGCTAAACCAAATGAGATAATCATTGGTGTGCTAAAAACGATATCTTTTCCGTGTATATAATTCAATATAAGGTCATGTCCAGGATTCTCTTGTAGGGGCATCTGCATAACTCAAGATATTGTAAGGAAAGGGTTTCGTTCGATGGAAGATAGTCTGTATATATATATATATATATATATATATATATATATATATATATATATATATATATATATATATATATATATATATATATATATATATATATATATATATATATATATATATATATATAGGGCCCTATTATAATGAGAACCAAATTTATATGAGAACCATAAGAACCACTAACAACCATTGGATTAAAAAACACATCAATGCTCCAGATTAAAAAAAAATAAAGGGAGTGACATTTTCGTAATTATTTCATTTAAAATCCTTCTCAAATTTCAAAATAAAATATCTCAATATCTATAAGTCGAAATTTTTTTTCGAAAACACTGATTTTTTTGTCTTGACGAGACGATTCAAACTAGATCCCTGAAGATAGGATTTTGAAAAAATAATATTGACTTATAGATTACTTAACTAGTGTACATTATTTAACTAGTGTACATTACTTAACTAGTGTGCACGAGTTAATTACTTAACTAGTGTACATTATTTAACTAGTGTACATTACTTAACTAGCTGTGTTGTCTTAGTGAACACTAGCTGTGTTGTCTTAGTGAACACTAGATGTGTTGTCTTAGTGAACACTAGCTGTGTTGCTAGTGTAACCTAGTGTACACTAGCTATGTGTATCAGCATTGGCTAATGTAAACTAGCTAGTTTAACTTAGTGTACTCTAGATATGTTGTCATAGTGAACACTAGCTGTGTTGTCTTAGTGAACACTAGCTGTGTTGTCTTAGTGAACACTAGCTGTGTTGTCTTAGTGAACACTAGCTAGTTGTCTTAGTGAACACTAGCTATGTTATCTTAGTGAACACTAGCTGTGTTGTCTTAGTGAACACTAGCCGTGTTGCTAGTGTAACCTAGTGTACACTAGCTATGTGTATCGGCATGGCTAATGTAAACTAGCTAGTTTAACTTAGCGTACTCTAGATATGTTGTCATAGTGAGCGAACACTAGCTGTGTTATCTTAGTGAACATAGCCGTGTTGTATTAGTGAACACTAGCCGTGTTGCTTATGTACACTAGCTAGTTGTCATAGTGAACACTAGTGTTATCTTAGTAACACTAGCCGTGTTGTATTAGTGAACACTGTGTTGCTTATGTATACTAGCTAGTTGTCTTAGTGAACACTAGTGTTATCTTAGTGAACACTAGCCGTGTTATATTAGTGAACACTAGTTTGTGTTGTATTAGTGAACACTAGCCGTGTTATCTTAGTGAACACTAGGCTGTTGTATTGGTGAACACTAGCCGTGTTGCTTAGTGAACACTAGCCGTGTTATCTTAGTGAACACTAGCCGTGTTGTACAGCGAAGACTAGCCGTGTTGTCTTAGTGAACACTAGCCGTGTTGTATTAGTGAGCAGCTAACACTAGTGTTGCTTATGTACACTAGCTAGTTGCCTTAGCGAACACTAGCCGTGTTATCTTAGTAAACACTAGCTTTGTTATATTAGCGAACACTAGCCGTGTCAGATTAGCGAACACTAGCCGTGTTATCTTAGTGAACACTAGCCGTGTTGTATTGGTGAACACTAGCCGTGTTGCTTAGTGAACACTAGCCGTGTTATCTTAGCGAACACTAGCCGTGTCAGACAGCGAAGACTAGCCGTGTTGTCTTAGTGAACACTAGCCGTGTTGCAGACAGTGAACACTACCGTGTTGCTTTATGCACACTAGCTAGTTGTATTAGTGAACACTAGCCGTGTTATCTTAGTGAACACTAGCCGTGTTGTCTTAGTGAACACTAGTTTGTGTTGCTAGTGTAACCTAGTGTCCCAGCCCGAGTGAATCATTTTTTCAAAGTTGTCTTCGATAGATATCAAAAAGGAGTGTCACCAAAAAAAGTATCTTCCACCACAAATGAGTATCAACCATTTTTTACTTCATAAAATAACTTTGCATTTGGCTAGTGTACACTAGCTACCTAGTATATACTAGCCAAATGCCTTAGGCAGCAGGACAAAAGCATTGGACCAAGCCTTTGTGTACACTTGCCGTCAGAACTTAGTGTACACTCAGCTAGTTATCTAGTGTACAATAGCTATTTTTTTAGTGTATACTAGCTGTATTTGCTAGTGTAACCTAGTGTATACTAACCGTGTTGCTAGTGTACATTACTTAACTAGCTAGACACTAGTTAATTAGCTAGTGTTTTAAAAATTAGACGTTGTTCAATATTATTTTTTCAAAATCCTATCTTCGGGATCTAGTTTGAATCGTCTCGTCAAGGCAAAAAAATCAGGTGTTTTCAAATTTTTTTCGATTTATAGATATTGAGATATTTTATTTTGAAATTTGAGGGATTTAGTTCACAATAATTACGAAAACGCCACCCCCTCTATCTTTTTTTTTAATCCTGAAAGATTGATGTATTTTTAATCCAATGGTTGGATTTAGTTCTCAGTTCTCATATAAATTTGATTCTCATTTGAATAGCCTTCCTATATATATATATATATATATATATATATATATATATATATATATATATATATATATATATATATATAAAGGCTCAATTGATCTAAAGACATTTTCCTTTCAAAACTATATCAGAATTTGAAAAGTCATTTTCATTACTTCCTATACATTTAATAATTACACTATTTTTTTAACTACAATTATTACACTATTAAAAAGAGATATTTGCTAAATAAAAATTTTACAAGTTTATTCATAGCATTTTATACCTTTTATGAATATCATAAGAAACCTTGTACAAAAAAAAATTATTGCTATTTAAACTTTCTTCCAGTTAGTCATTAAAAATTACTTATAAAAGTGTAGTTACTCCCTCTAAATATTATCCAATTTATAGTGTTCTTTCAAAAATAAAATATTATTAGATTTTTTATTCTTTAACCAATGAAAAGGATTATTAAAAGATAAAATTTTAAAATTATTGATTTAGCTCATTTACAAAATTCTAAACGATGTTGAGTCGGCTCTAATAAAGTTGATTTTTTTTTAAAGAAAGAACTATATCTTTTAATTTCTAACTAAGACTAACATTATATGAATTTTGATTATAGTATTTTCAAATAAATATAAATTATAACTATAAATTAAATGATAAATATTTTAATATTCATAAATATGAGTAACGTGTTATAAAACTTAACTATATTTACAAAAAATGTTAATGCATAGAATTATAAATTTAACTTTTAGTTAGTAGTATGATTAGTATTTTTTATTTCAATATTCATGGGTATAATTACTTGATAAAATATTTTTACAATTTATTTATTTAGTTAGTTAGTTCTTTAAAACACAAATTTATCAAATAATGTTCTTCATTTAAAAGACATTATTTGTAAAAAAAATACGTGATCAAGTGATGTTAATGTCACTTCCTTTATAAATATTGAAAATAAAGGTGAATATTTCACTAATAATTTTGTATTTTAATAAATAGTTCAATATGTACAATTCAATTTGTTAGTTATATGTGTAATATTATTGGATTAATACAATGACATATTTTTGTTGAAATAGATATCTTCAAAATTACATTATATTAAAAAAATTATATTTATTTGGTTGATTTGTCAAAATTATTTATCCGTACGTTTAACGCACGGGTGTAAAACTAGTTATATAATAATGTTTCTATTTGTTGGGTATGCATATTTTAACCCTCCTATTTTGTATTAGATTTGATTGATACCATAACCTCCTGTCTAATTTAAGGACTTTAGGACCCTATGTAATGAAGCTTAGACTTTAATTTTTTAGCTAAGTCCATTTTATAGAATAGGTTAAATTTAGGCTTGAAGACTAGCACAAGGCTCATTGGAGTTGAGGATTGCAGTTCAAAAAGTTTCAAACCGCTCTATAAGAAACTGCATGTGCTAAACTGCCTTGAGGAATCCCTTATTTGAAATTACCTTTGAACAAACTACAGTGCAACCGCCTTATGAAGAACCGCAACTGTTTTACAGTTCTTTCTCATGAACCGCACCTGTGCAGTTCAAAACCTCAACCGCACTCTGCAACCTCACTGGTGTTACCAACCGCCCTATCAGAACCGCATTTACACCAGGACCACTTCCAATGATTGAAGACTTGAAGTGAACCACTGTTTACCATTATAATCCACATCAGCAATATCAAAAGTCAACCACCATATCTCGTCACGTGATTCAATGTCAGAGAAGATCTGCAAGGATCTTGAAAAGATGACAGGTGTCCAAACCTCATTGCTTGCAGCTGAAGCCTGATCAGCCTTATCTGCAACTGCTGTACCAAAGGACAAAAGTGGTTACTGTGGACCAATGGAAAAGCATCAAGTACTGTCCTTACAACAGCTGTGTCCAACGGCTATATCTTGGATGCTTGGGTATAAATACCCCCAATCTTCACCATTTGAAGATTGCTTGAAAAATTGAAAGTGCTGTGTTCATAAGAAGCTGAAGCTCTGCCCAGAAATTATTCAACCCTTTGAATCTTCATCTTCAACCTTCAAGAAATATTTCCCAGCCCAGAAATCAAGCCTTAACACCATCAAGAATCATTGTGCTCTACATCTCAAAGATTTAAAGAGCCTTGATCTTGTTCTCACACACACACCTCACTTGTTTACAGATTATTCATTTGAGATACACTGGTTATAGTCTAGGATTTGATCTTCATAGAATAGATTTTAGATTTGAGTATCGATCTTTGTAACTTGTAATCTCTCATACTCAATAGTGAAATCACTATTGAAAATCCAAGACTAACCATCTTGATAGTGGACGTAGATCGTTTATCGATTGAACCACTCCAAATCACGTGTTCTTATATTTCTGCATTTATATTTCTTGTGATTACTAATTATTTATCTCTATCTCTGTTTGATCTTATTTGTAGTTATCCAATATTAAGAATTGTGTTTGGAGTTAACATTGTCAAAACTACACTTGTTTGTAAACTGCACTTACCAACTGCTCCACCAAAACCGCTTTACAAACCGCCTCTCCCAAAACCGCTTTGTATCATTATTATTCCGCTGTGCATTTTACATTTCTACTTGCAGTGTATTATCGACTGCAAGCGGTTTTGTAAGCTTAGAGGTTTAGTTTTTAAAAGAGGACAAAAAATTTGTAACAGCTATTCACCCCCCCTCTAGCTGTATTTTCACCCTTGTTGCCACCTTTGGGACCAAAAAGTGGTATCAGAGCGAACACATTTTAAAACCACTGTTTTTCAAGCTTAACAGCTTGTGTGCCGATTCAATATGGCAAACTCAAAGGCAATGACAACTGTTAACTATTCACACATTCCAATCTTGGACAAAGACCACTTTGACATCTGGAAGTGCCGAATGCTTATTCATTTGGAAACAATTGATGAGATGCTGGTGGAGTGCGTAATAAATGGCCCGTTTGTTCCCATGAAGGCCAACACTGATGCAATCACCAATACAGAAACTCCAGAGGTCAAAAAGCCTAAAGATGAGTGGTCGGATGAAGAGAAGAGATTAGCTGCCTTGGACAGCAAGGCAATGCACATCATTTCTGGAACCCTCCCCATTTCAAGTCTTCAGAAAGGGTTCTATCTCAAAACCACAAAGCAAATGTGGGATGCCATAGAGAGCTACCTCGAAGGTGATGACGAATGCAAGGAAAGAAAATTATATGCTGTTGAAAGATCCTACAACAACTTCAACAGAAAATCCAACGAAACCTTGCGTCAAACCTACGACCGCTATGTTGAGGTAGTTAATGCTTGTAGATCTTTTGGCAAAACTTTAACCGATAAGGAAATCAATATGACTTTCCTGACTGCTTTAGGTTCTAGATGGGTTAATAAGGCTACCTCTCTAGAAGACTCCAAAGTTTTGAATACTTGGTCGTTAAGTAACTTGTATGCAAATCTTAGAGTCTATAAGCTTAAATTAAATCATATTGAAGAGATTGAAGGGAAAACCAAATCGCTTTCCATGTCCGTCGTGGAACATGAGGAGAAACCAACTACATCCAATCAAACCGCAGATCCTTCCATATCAACCTCATCACTCATTGAGATGGATGATGATGATTTTGGCATGTTTGTGAAAAGATTTCAAAAATTTAGAAAATCCTCAAAACCTTTCACAAAAATATTTTCAAAAGGCAAACCTCCTGCAACATTTTCTAAGGCTGGAGATACAAAGAAAAAGAGTGATCTAGTTTGCTACAACTTTAGAAAACCTGGTCACTTTGCATCTGAGTGTCTGTGAGTACCCCGACCCGAACTCATGTTTTTGGGTCCGCTTTCCATGGTTGGCATTAATTTTGGGCTAATTTATTTGCTAACGTGCATTTTGGCCCTAAATTACCCATCCATTTGTTTGATCCATTGGGCTTGCCTTCCTGCGGCCCAATTTTTCATAAAGATGACCGGTGTCGTCCGACATAGGGCGACCCAAAGGCGGTTAACGCCCTATGTCGTACGACATAAGATCTCCCATCAGCATGCCTATAAATAAAGGGCTTGGCTGATCATTTGGGGGGGGTTTGGCAAGTAGGGTAATCTTTGCTAAAATAGAGACTCACTCTCTCTCTCTCACACACACACTCACCTCCCTCCTCATACATACACACATCCAAGCCAAGATTCAAAGAAGGATCTCCTTTGTTGGTGTTTTGAAGGGATGAACACCATACTATTGGTGCTTCTACCTTGTGGACTACAATAGGTAGTCCCTAAACGCTCTCTCTCTCTCTGATTACATCTTGCATTCTCACTTCTTTATATTGCATGCTTTATTATTCAAATAATATGTGAATATTCGAGATCTTGCATGATAAAGGTGGTGGAGATGTGAATCTTCAATATTCACATCTCCTCACCTCAGATCTGGACATTTGGTAGTCTTAGTTGCATTAAAGTTTGCATCTTGGTTTACTTTTGTTTGAGTTAGGAGGTGATGGCTACTTGATAATGGCCAAAAACATGTGATTCATCACTTTTGGCCATTAAAGCCACGTGATCCTCCCATAATACTCGCGTAATATTGTTGTTATACTGTTTCCAGTTAGTATTGTAGCTTATATTCATGTCTTGAGCAAGGTGGGATCAGTCTGCTGAAGGACACTGAAATGGGACACCTATGTCGAACGACACAGGACATCTAAAGGAGTCTTGTGTCATACGACATAGAGCTCCCAGAAAGCTGTTTGGCTTTCAGTGGCTTCAGATCTGCCCAGATTGATCCTCTTTGTGCTTAAAGGCTGAGTTTAAGTATTTTTTTAGTTCATTTACCACTATTTGGGGAGCCTAAGATCTGTTTGGGTGTAACCCATTGATGGAGGCGGTTTGTCGTGTGGCATGGACAGCCTTTGGTGTCCTACGTCATACGACATCCGTATCATTAAAGGTTAATCTTGACTTTGCTCACTCCGATCAACCCCAACTGGTCTTAGACCCTGAATAGTGTCTCTCCTTAGTTAAAATAGCATTGTTTCAATTCTAGAATAGCTTTGGTGTTGTAAGAGACAACCTGACCAGGATGTCTTATGTCGTCCGACATCCCTCTTTTTGAGGAAGTCCTGTGTCGGACGACATCAGAGTTCCCTGGACAGATTGTCTCATCTCCTGCCTTGTAATGCAAGCCTTCGTTTGTAAGGGTGTGGCCCCCTTTCATGGTTCACAAGTTGTATCCAGTTTCAATGCCATCAATGAAATCCAAATTTGCATACCTTGTTTGATTGACACAAATTGCACACACTTTGAATGATTATAATTGTCCAATGTTTGATTGAAAGTCTCGAAAGAGGCGATGTGGGTGAGCTCCATATTCTCTTCCCACATTGTAACTTGACTCCCGAACCCATTTTCTCATTTCCGAAGGTTTTTCAATGTTTTCCTTAAAAACGGCGTGGCGACTCCCAAAAACAAAGAAAGAAAAGATCAAAACATGATCAATTTACAAATTTTTTCGGAGGGCGTTCATTCAGTGGCGACTCCGCTAGGGACTTTGTTGAAAAGCTTTTATTCTTAAAAAATAAGAAAAAAAGAGTGATGCTTGGTATATCGGTGGAAACCACTAAATTTCCTGTATCGCTTCCTAACCCGGGGCTTGGGATAAATTGTGGTCTAACAATCCCACGTACCGGTATCATTCTTCTTTTTTTTTTTTGAAAAAAAGAGAAAAAGCTTTTCTTAAGAGGGTCTAGCTTTCTTTAAATCAACTTGGACAATTTTTTTTATTCTCCTTGTGTGTGATTTGTGTCATTTTGTGTGCTCTTATGTGCCTTGCCATGCTTTTGTGCCTACATGTTTTATATGCCTTGATATGATGGTATTTCGGTGTTGGGGCTTCCCCCTTGTGCTGCTTGCTTGGCTCTGTTGGTGAGAACTTCTATGTCGGACGACATCCCCCTACTGGGATGTCCTGTATCGGACGACATAGGAAGGCAGTGCAGGGACAATTTCAGTTGATCAGTTGGACAGGGCAGAGCAATTCTGAGATGCAGTTGCTGGTGATTACTTGACATTTGGGGCAGTCCCCTTTTGTCGTGCTTTGGACTCGTTCTTTTTTCTTTTTGCATACTTATTGCATTTTGAAAAAAAGAAAAGAGAGAAAAAATCTTTTTTACAAAAAAGCAAAAAAATATTTTCCTAGAAGATACCTTCACACTACTCACACGCTACCCGCACATAGAGTTAGAACCCGGGAGTGTTCGGACGGCATCGCGGACAGTGACGAGTTTCTCTTACGCTTGAGCGCCTAAAGTCCTCCCAGCCTATAGACTAGGAGCCAACACTTGTCCGTGACACACTTTCTACCGTGACCGGTTGGTTTTTGGCAAAATACTTTTCAAAACATTTTTCAAACTCGGTTTTCAAAATTTTCTCACAAAGTCCGAGTCATACTTCGTCTCCAAGGCTTGGCATACTCTCCTTCTTCATGATGAAATTACGACATAACTCAACGTGAGTACATGTCAAAGCTTTGACATGTCTCGACGTGGGTACATGTCGATTTCTCGACTTGGCTTCTCAAGAGGTCATGATGCGTTTTCGACATGTGCTAACGCGAGATCATGTCAAATTCTTGACACATACTAACGGGAGGTTATGCCGAAATTTCACCATGAAGCGACGAGAGGCCATGCCGGATTTTCGACTCGAAATGAGGAGAGGTCATGTCGAATTTTTTCCAGGATTTTACCTGCAAATTGCGGTCTCGTACTTTCGACCCTCTCTCCTCCCGAGTCTAGACGTTTTGACTTGGACTTGGTTTTGAAAATCTCGAGTTTGACTTGTTTTGACTTGTATGCCCATAGGTCCGTTTTACTTTTTGATTGATGGGTTCCACGTGCCCTATAGGACCTCTGCCGGGATTGTCCGTCCCGGAGGTGCAATACAGGTGGAATACAGGGAGTCTATAGACGTAGTGATGGAACCCACTAGTCTAGGAATAGTGCAGACTGCGAAAAAGAAGGTGTCCCCCTTTTCCAACCATTCTTAGGATTAATAAAAATCGTTTTTATTTAAATATTTTAAATAAAGCATATGCATGAGTCCGTCCCAAGCCTATCATCTCCCCTACCTAAAACAGTTCTCTCCCCCTTTCAGTGAGCAAGTATTGGGTCAGAGTTCCGGGTGGTCGGTTAATCAGTCTCTCTCCAGTCAAAGGTTCGTTTCCGGCAGTCTCAGATAATCCGTAAAAATCGTCAGTTTCAACATTCCAGTGTTAGGGATGGCCGATGTGGTAATCAACAATGGTGATAACCAAGTTCTGGGAGGGGTCGTCCCAGCTCAACCCATACCCCACATCTGGTATGATGTGTGTGATTGTGAGGACTTTTTGGAAGATGCTTATCAAGACTGGATCAACGAAGATGCTCCTTCAAGAAAAAAGAAGAAGAGGAAGTCCATGCAACAGGAATTGAAGGAAAGGTACGAAGCTGGAGACAAGAGTGTGGGAACTTTAGGAGAGCCCTCAGGCAAATTTGACTATTATGTTAGTTACGCCAAAGAACCTACCAAGGAGCCAGTCAGCCCAAACAAAATCCAGCCCGACACTCCCGCCGTCATTGATCCTCTTGAGGTAAAGAGCTCTGAGTTTGTTGCCACTGTGAAGTTCAACGAAAAGCTTGCAGATTTGGAAGGCAGAATCAAAGTATCTCCCGAGGAAGACTTCATCAGCATCATCCAGGACAACCCTCCTGTTGGCTACACAGATAAGGTTGTGGTGTCAAAGATCGGTAGAAAGGAGATGACTTATCAGCAGTGTACAAACAAGAGGAGCCAGACCCTTCAGTCAATCCGGTTGTTATGAACGAGCTCGCCAAGGAATTGCATCAGGCTTCTCTAGCTCCCCGCACCATCTTTCCAAGGTACCGGCCTACCAATGATTTCCGAAAAGTTTTCGATCAGCTTGAAGTCTCCGGCTTTTTGAAGAACGCTGACAAGACTGCTACTCCCCGGGACAACAGCATGAAAAAGTAAACCCCGGTCCAACCCGCGTCAAACACTTCGAGTCAAATAAGTAGTGTAGGGTCCAGAGTCATTAGGGTCAAGAGTCAGTTGAGTCAGGAATATTTGAATTCCAGTCCTCCGAGTCATCTGAAGGCCTCATGCCTGAGGGTTATGAATAGGTATCCAATGTCATTTTTCCTTTTTGCTTTGAATGAAATGGTTGACCTTTCTGCGTATCCCTTAATTGCCACCTTAACAAATGATAAGTTAACTAAAACAAATCTTAATGACTTAAAAGTGGTTAATAATGATTCATTTGAAGAGGACACAGACTTTTTAGACGAAAACTTTTTAAATGATAATATAAAGCAGGTTTTTGAGCGAGAGGACAATCGGGCCCAAGCTGCCGATGAAGTATTGACTACGGTGAATTTGGGAACTACTGAAGAGCCCAAAGAGACACAGATTGGCAGTTTCTTCACCAGGAAAGAGCGGGAAGCCCTCATTGATTTGCTCAAGGAGTACGTGGACGTGTTTGCCTGGTCCTACAAGGACATGCCCGGGTTGGATACTTCAAGTGTTGAGCACCGAATACCCCATGGACCTGAAGCCGTGCCCGCGTAAGCTTCGCCGGATTAAGCCAGAATGGTCTCTCCAGGTTAAAGAAGAAATAGAGAAGCTGCTCAGGGTGGGTTTCATTAGAGTGGTCGAGTACCCGAGGTGGTTGGCCAACATAGTGACGGTGACCAAGTCGAACGGCAAAGTCTGGGTTTGTGTAGACTTCAGGGACCTGAACAAGGCTAGCCCAAAGGATGATTTTCCCTTGCCCAATATCGATCTGTTGGTAGATACTACTGCCAGTTACGAAGTCAAGTCGTTTGTGGATGGCTTTGTGGGTTACAATCAGATTAAAGTCGCCGAAGAGGATCAGTGAAAAAGATCGCTTTTACTGTGCCTTGGGGGAACCTTTTGTTATACGGTTATGCCCTTTGGTCTGAAGAATGCCGGCGCCACTTATCAGCGAGAAGTCACTGCGCTTTTTCATGACATGATCCATAAGGAGATCGAGGTTTATGTTGATGATATGATTATCCATTCCAAGGGATCAGATGGTCAACACTTGGTCGACCTGAGGATGTTCTTTAACCAGCTGCGGGAGCATGACATGAGATTGAACCCGGCAAAATGTACTTTTGGCCCAGTTCGAGGAAAGGTTCTGGGATATATGGTCACAAAACGGGGAATTGAGGTCGATTCGAGAAAGATTAAGACCATCATGGAGATGAAGCCACCAACGACAGTCACGGAGGTGAAGGCTTTCATGGGCCGTCTCTAATATATCAGCCGGTTCATCCACCAGTTGACCTCTATTTGTGAGCCGATCTTTAAGCTACTCAAGAAGAATCAGAAGGTTGAATAGAACGAGTAGTGTCAGATCGCCTTTGAAACAATCAAGGCCTACTTGGTCCACACCCCGATGTGATGATGTCGTCATTCGCGGGAAAAATTCGATTTTTCGTTTCTTTGAAAACCAAATAAAAACCGGAAAACGGAGTCGCAACGCCATTTTTGTTTTAAGGGCCAAAACTTTGAAAAATGCCCGAGATTAGAGATTTGGGTTCGGAGGTCATGTTACACGCCGGAAAGGACGTTGGTGTGCACCCGGAATGCCTCGTAAAACGAGTCTTCCAAGCTGAAAATCATTTGTGTGTGTGTGTGTGTGTGTGTTTTGGCCAAAATAATTCGAAACTGAGAAAAGTAAAAATTGGGATGTCTTTTTAAGACTTTAAACTGATCCCATAATTTTTTGGAAGATTTTTGGATTGAGATTTGGTACTCAAAAGACCTTTTGAAGTTGAGAGTCACTTCTGCCAGAATGAAAAAGGCAGTGGACCTTTGATTTTGAAATGGATTCAAGGGTCTTAAAACTTCATAATCTGGATAAACTCAGAGAATTAAAGTTGTTCCAGACACCTTAAATAAAATTTGTACGAAGGAATTTTCCATTTTGGAGAAGATTTGAGGGGTCAAAACCTTCTGGAAATCTCAGATATGAAATCTGGATTTCCAGAAGCTGATGAACTGGCCTCTAAAAGAAAATTTGAAAAGAGGAGTTTTACTCACCCAAAAAAAAAAAAAAAATATGTCTGGAAATCTCTGGATGTTGGCTACAATAAGTGTTTTGTAGTCAACACCAAATTCCAAGTTTATCTGTGTCCAAAAATTAAGACAATGGACTGGGGTCTTGGAAAATTGCTACTGGACAACAACTTTCTCAAGAAAAGAAAAATGATTTTAAGGGGGGTTTTGCATCCATGCTTGTACCCATTTCCCTAGGTTTTGGTTAGTGATCACTTGACATTTTAGTGGTGAATCAACTATACCAAACCATCCTTGGGGTACATTAGGACTAAGCACTTCATTTGCTTGGGAAGGGGAATTTTATCCTTTGAAATCAAGATTTGGTGCTTGAAAATGGTTTTTAGGGTTTTGAAAATGCATTTGCAAGTAAGTAAGAACACATTGAAGAAAATGTTGATCCTTGTAGAGGATCATCCATGGAGATGAACTTCCATGGTGATCCTCTTGGATCTAGGGCAAGAAAATGAACAAACTACATTTTGTAGTTTGAAAATGCATGCATGGATGAGAGAATTTTGGGTAAGGAGAGGGAGGTTATACCTATCTTCCTTGTGTTTTTGTGTTTGTGTTTGAACTTGAGAGTGAGTGGGTTTGATTTTAGTGAGTGAAAGTTGGGAAGATTCAAGAGAAAAAGGTGACAATTCTAGAGAATTCTCACTGTTTTCTCAAGTATTTTCGCCAAATGCTGTGAGTTGTGTTGTTGGTCTCCCTTATTTTTGTGACTGGAGGGCTCAATTTATAGCCCTCTGAAAAATGCAAAGGTATCCGCGCGGATGGGGTTGGTGGCGTGCACTGTTCATTAAATGCTGCTCCAGGCTTTGGACATAGAATATAATTCAAAAATTCCAATGTAAAACCGTTTTCAACTTGCTGTATCGGGATTTTCTTAATTCTTTTGCTTTTTGAGATTCCTTTGAAGGTTTATCTTTAAATAGCAATGCCCATTTTGCCCTTGGTTTGTTAGAAAAGTTAGGAATGTTAGGAATTGTTAGGAATTGTTAGGAATGTTATAACTTTCGTTAATTTTCTAACGAAAATTCTAACAAGCTCAAATTGGAGCACTTACAGTAGCCCCTCGGCGACGGCGCTTTCGAAGGAAGCGGGGTCGTCGATAAGAGTAAGGCTCCATATTTGGCGGGATGATCAAGTGATCAAGTGATCGAACCTATTTAATAGGCTACCTATGTATCCCAAGAGGAATCAAGCCGCCGTAGTTCGGGATTTTAACCGGAGATGATGGCGTTTTAGGTGCCTCGAACTCGATGAGCGAGTTCTGTCGGTTGCCGGGAGAGAAATTCTCGTTGGGGGATAAGAGATGACCATTTTCGGTCGGAGGGCTATCCGCTCCGCTGGGATAGGAATGACCCTTTTCGGTCTGATGGCTATCCGTCGCTGGGATGATTGCGATTTATCGCTTTCCTAGTGTTGTGTGTGATAGCGTCTTAGGTGCCTCGAACCTTGATGATGGCGTTTTAGGTGCCTCGGACCTTGGAGATGGCGTTTTAGGTGCCTCGAACCTTGGAGATGGCATTTTAGGTGCCTCGAACCTTGGAGATGGCATTTTAGGTGCCTCGAACCTTGGAGATGGCGTTTTAGGTGCCTCGAACCTTGATGGTGGCATTTTTTGGTGCCTCGAACCTTGATGATGGCGTTTTAGGTGCCTCGAACCTTGATTTGAAATGGCCTTTCGGTGGACTTTGTCTGCTGCCGAAGGAGAGGGTGACCGTTTTGGTCGAGGGGCTGGACCTAATGATAGGCTACCTACGTATCCCTAGTGGGAATCAAGCCCTTTCGTAGTTCGAGTTCTACTCGAGATTTCGTTGGCTTTTTGGGATTCCGTTGACTTTGCTGGGGATTTCGCTAGCCTTTGCTGGGAAAAATCAGACGTATTCGGCCTTACATTTTACTGCCGGGGAATAATTTTGATGAAAGATACGGGATTCCGTTATTTTTCTCGGGAAAATCGGTCTTACGTTTGACTGCCGTTTGATGATTTTGATGAAAGATACGGGATCTCATTATCTTTCTTGGGGAAATCGGTCTTACGTTTGACTACCGTTTGATGATTTTGATGAAAGATACGGGATCTCGTTATCTTTCTCGGGGAAATCGGTCTTACGTTTGATGATTTTGATGAAAGATACGGGATCTCGTTATCTTTCTCGGGGAAATCGGTCTTACGTTTGACTGCCGTTTGATGATTTTGATGAAAGATACGGGATCTCGTTATCTTTCTCGGGGAGATCGGACTTACGTTTGACTGCCGTTTAGTTTTGATGAAAGATACGGGATCTCGTTATCTTTTTCGGGAAGATCGGTCTTACGCTTTGGCCGGAATGATTTTGATGAAAGAAACGGATCTCGTTATCTTTCTCGGGAAGATCGGTCTTACGTTCGATCAGGGGAATGATTTTGATGAAAGAAACGGGATCTCGTTATCTTTCTCGGGAAGATCGGTCTTACGCTTTGATCCGCCGAATGATTTTGATGAAAGAAACGGGATCTCGTTATCTTTCTCGGGAAGATCGGTCTTACGTTTGACTGCCGGGAATGATTTTGATGAAAGAAACGGGATTCCGTTATCTTTCTCGGGAAGATCGGTCTTACGTTTGATCACGGAATGATTTTGATGAAAGAAACGGATTCCGTTATCTTTCTCGGGAAGATCGGTCTTACGTTTGACTCCGTTTGGTTTTGATGAAAGATACGGATCTCGTTATCTTTCTCGGGGAGATCGGACTTACGTTTGACTGTCGTTTGGTTTTGATGAAAGATACGGGATCTCGTTATCTTTCTCGGGAAGATCGGTCTTACGTTTGACTGCCGGGAATGATTTTGATGAAAGAAACGGGATCTCGTTATCTTTCTCGGGGAGATCGGACTTACGTTTGACTCTTGAATGATTTTGATGAAAGAAACGGGATCTCGTTATCTTTCTCGGGAAGATCGGTCTTACGTTTCGATCAGGGAATGATTTTGATGAAAGATACGGGATCTCGTTATCTTTCTCGGGAAATCGGTCTTACGCTTCGATCCGTCGAATGATTTTGATGAAAGAAACGGGATCTCGTTATCTTTCTCGGGAGATCGGACTTACGCTTGATCGTCGTGGTTTTGATGAAAGATACGGGATCTCAAGTTATCTTTCTCGGGAAGATCGGTCTTACGCTTCGATCGCCGGAATGATTTTGATGAAAGAAACGGGATCTCGTTATCTTTCTCGGGAAGATCGGTCTTACGTTTGACTGCCGGGAATGATTTTGATGAAAGAAACGGGATCTCGTTATCTTTCTCAGGGAAATCGGTCTTACGTTTGACTGCCGGGAATGATTTTGATGAAAGAAACGGGATTCCGTTATCTTTCTCGGGAAGATCGGTCTTACGTTTGACTGCCGTTTGATGATTTTGATGAAGGATACGGGATCTCGTTATCTTTCTCGGGGAGATCGGACTTACGTTTGACTGCCGTTTGATGATTTTGATGAAAGATACGGGATCTCGTTATCTTTCTCGGGGAGATCGGACTTACGCTCGATCGTTTGGAATGATTTTGATGAAAGATACGGGATCTCGTTATCTTTCTCGGGGAGATCGGACTTACGTTTGACTGCCGTTTGATGATTTTGATGAAAGATACGGGATCTCGTTATCTTTCTCGGGGAGATCGAACTTACGTTTGACTGCCGTTTGATGATTTCCTTGAAAGGGGGTTGACTTTGGTTAACTTTGTCAAGTTGAGGACTGAATTGCAGAGTCCTGATTTTTAAAGGGCAAAAGGGTCATTTTGACCCTGACAATCCTGTCCGCGCGGAGAGGGTTGAGAATCAGAGGGTATTAATGAGGGGCCAACGCCCTTCCTCTTCCCCAGTCAGTTTTTTTGAAAATTACGAGAGAGAAAGGGAAAAATTCGCCAAAACCGCCATTGAAGGCCAAAAAGCTTGAAAATTCCTCAATTTTTCTTCGATTTTCAAGCAATGGAACACGGGGAAGGTGCTTTTCAAGGTCAAGGACGTGGCCCGGTAGCGGAGAGACGATTGGAGCTCGTTCGAATGAGGAGGCACTACGCACTTTCGCAATCGATTGCGGAGGAGCCATACCCCGATGCTTGGCAACATTGGGCTTCTGATCCGAGTCTCCGAATGATATACTTCGAATCTTTTCATTCCCTTTGTTGATTTCTTGCTTGAAATTGAATTTTGGGTGATTTTTGATTTTTTTTTTTTGAAAATTCAAATGATTGATGTTCTTGGCTTTGAATCTTGATTTTGATGCTTTGCATGTTGTAATGAGTATATGGGTAACTCAAAATGTGCATTTTGCTTGGAAAAAGAATTGGCATTTTCGCCATTTTTTTTTTGAAATATGAGACTATGATGAATGATTTCCCGAATTTGGGACGGACTTCTTTTGTTGCAATGTAGGATTCTTGCAATGTTGATATGATGATTTTTTTTTTTGCAATGAGATGATGATTCCATGAATGACATGTATGCATGTTATTTTATGAAAATGGGACGGAGTTTTTGCTTCCGTTAACTTGTGTGTGAATGTATGAATGTAGGATTTTTTTTTTTTTTTTTAAATGACGGATGATATGCATGTTATGAATGCATTTTTTTTTAGAGTGTGATTTTCTATGAAAAGTGGGACGGATTTTTCGTTCCCCTTTGATTGAATGAATGACTTGAAAGATTGTTTATGTATGCTATTTCATGAAAGATGGGACGGAGTTTTTTTGCTTCCGCTGAATGAATGTATGCATATTTTTTTTTTATGAAAAATGGGACGGAGTTTTTGCTTCCGTTGACTCCTTGTATGAATTTTTTTTTTTATGAATGTTGATTGGGATTTGGTGAAAACTGCTTCTTTTTTGAGAAAAATGGGGTTGGGTTCATTGCATGCCGTTATGCTGCCGAATTTCCTTCAAAACTTTTGTGATGAATGATGCATGTATATGCTTTTTTTTTTTTTTGTGCAAATGCAAATGCAAATTTTTTTTTGACATTTTCTCCCCTTTTTTTTTATTGCAGGGTGGAAACAACTACGTGACGGAGCAGTTGAATAAGATGAAGACTCGAGGATCGGTGGAGTCTGTAGTTGACTTGTGGGACCGGCTTCCGAATGCGGGCCGAGGAGCTTTGCCGAGTCCGAGACAGATTGTTGTTGAGACCGGGCTTTGGGAGTTCATTGAGTGCTTGAGGGGATTGGTCAAGTTTCCTAAGAGCAAGGGCCTCGATGTTTGCTTTGGCGCAAAGCATTGGTGGGACGCGACCCACACATTTCACTTCTTCGGGGCGAGGCTACGGTTACGCCTTCTGACTATGCTGCGATCACGGGTCTGTCCTTTAATGGACGCAGCATTGAGTGGCGGGACGGCTACAGCGACGCGGACCTGCAGGCTCTTCTGGGATTTTCCCCTATTCCCAAAAAGGGGATGGGGATGGAGTATGCCGTGGTCTACGGGAAGATTGTGGAGACCATTGGGAGCTACGAGGCTGGGGAGGAGAGGATAGGCGCCGAGCGCATTGCTAGTGGCCTTCTTGTGGTTTGCTTTTTCGAGCACTCTTTTGGACATGCCGAGGGGACGGCAGCCTTTGCTCGCCGAGGTCCTTGGAGGACATGGAGATGGTCGGAGATGTCTCTTGGGGAGAAGCCGGCCGGGCAGAGCTTTACTTTACTCTTGATAGATACAAATGGAAGGCCGTGAGCTCCTTATACCGCTTTCGAGTTTGCCCCGAGGTATAAGCTTTCTTTTTGCTTTCCTTTCTTCTTGAGCACACACTTTTCTTTTGCACTGGATTGATTTGATCTTTACCTCTCGCAGGTATGGGCATTGGAGTTCTTTCACATCACGATGTGGCGACAGCCGGCGGAGTACGTCGGGGCGTATCCGGCCATGCCCTCTTGGTCTAAGCATGCCCGAGAGAAGATAAGCTCCAGGGGGCGACGACTCTCGATACGCGGATTGCCTTCCTTCGACGGAGGCCGAGACGGATGAGAGGATGATATTCTACCCCGGGATCGTTTCGAGGTGGCGCACCGAAGGGCGCCGAGATTTGGACCGTGCAAATGGAGGATTCTCGAGAGGTCCGACATGCGATGTCTATTACCCGGGAGAGAGGGTGACGCGCCAAAGATGGCGTGAACTCGCCTTCGATGACACCGATGGAGCCTCCCGCCGATATGATGCACCCGAGTGATAGATCTCGCGACTGGGATGATTACCGAGCCTGGCCAAGACTTCTCGGATTTGTGGCGATTGAGCCATATCCAAGATTTGTTTTGAGGAGGCCGAGGACGCCCTGTGTTCCGGATAGAGAGGGGTTAGGGTCCCGCGGTACCCTGGACGGATTTTTCATATGTCCAGGATGGGGTCCGATTGAGGGTGCAGATCCCTCACTCGAGCGGCTTCCACGAGCTTTCCGCCTCGTCCGGTATAAAGGTATGGCTTCTTTTCCACCTTTCTTTCTTTTGCTTTTGTCTTTTCTTTTCTTTCCCGTCATCATTTTTCGCTTCAATCAAGCTTCGACGCTTTTGCTTTCGTGCGCTGAGGTGGTCGTCGAGAAGCCGACGAAACAAGTGATCGGGCTAAGAGATTTATCAGAGGATGGTTGCTTGCGGGGCTCCTCGTGCTAGAGCGAGGCGACCACGGCCGGCGCCCGTCGCGGAGGCTTCCCTATTCCTTCGTAGACTTCTTCCGAGACTCCTCTTTCTCCTCTCCTAGATCCTCGCGCGGTGCTACCTTCGGATCATGTCATTCTCTGGGATCCACACGGGCAGGGACACGTTGGCAAAGATGGTGGGTCATCTTCGCACGTCCAGTGAGTCCGACGCCTTCACCTTCGGATATGATTTCTTCGCAGATCTTGGCTTGCCCTATCGTAGCGTGCCGGCTGGTCCCGACGAGCCTTCTTCCGGGGACGAGGACGATGATTCCGAGCCCGAGATCTTCATGGCTCCCGATGAGGCGGGCCCGAGCCGCAAGAGGGACCGGGGCGTACGTCGGCGCTAGGGACTCCGATTGATTTTTTTTTTTTTTTTGAGATTTGAGATTTGTGACTGGATTGAGATTTGTATTATGCACATTTTGCTCCTTTTTTTTATGCACATTTTTTTTTTGAATGTAATAATTTAGGATTATCCCCTTTTTTTGTTTTTTTTATTCCTTTTTTTTGAAATGTAATAATTTAGGATTATTGTTACCCCCTTTTTTTTATTTGATTTTTTTTTTGCGCACTTCCTTTATTTTTGGAATGTAATAATTTAGGATTTTATTTTATGAATGCAATGTAGTATGAATGCAATGTTGCATGAGCCTTGGTTTTTTGGCAAGGGTGTTAGTGTTTGGTATATGGACTGGTTTGGGGAGGTTTTTTGCACAGGTTTCGAGCAACCGGGACGGAATATTCCTCTTTGGTTCAGCAGCTTGACTCAAGTGCATTTTTCTCGATGGAGAACAAACATGTCCGCGCGGATGGACAGAATCTCGACACTGTCCTTTAATTTTGCTTCGTATCCGGTTTTGCTTTATTTCAAATTCAAATATCCTCTTCAACCTCCAAATTCAAACAGCCATTTTCGGGGAGAAAGAGAGAAAATCCATGGAAAACCTTAGAAAAGCTCCATCAAAATTGTCCCAAGAATCCCAAATGTCATTCTTTAACAAATTCAAGGATTGGTCCCGGGAGATTATGCATGAGAGGAGGTCCTTCTTTGAAGAAAGGTACAAGGTGAAGTGTTTATGGTCCCTCAAGGAATTGGTTCCGGATTATGAGCTTTCGAGAGCTTCTTCCTCATTTTGGGATACTAGAAGGCATGTCTTTTGCCTTTCTTACAATGAGGTTGTTCCGACCGTGGAAGAATTTCGGGCTTTGCTTGGTGGCCCGGAGGTGGAGGAGATAGCGGTTCCTTTGCCTGGAGGGGCTTCTTTCGTTGACAGATTGTGCAACCTCCTTCATCTTTCCCTGGAGGAAGCGCAAGGTATGATCTGTGGTCCCGATCATTTTGATATTTCCGGTCTCCCTGATAGATTTAGGGGCTTAGGCTTGCTTGACGATGCCTATTGGGATGCCTTTGCACTTTGCATGTTCGGGACCTTGTTCATGGTCTATTCTTTTGGGATCTGTCATCGGTCTCGCCGGATGTAGTCGTTCATTGTCGCTTGGGCAGAGATGTTGTACCTTTGATCTTGGGGAGACTTTCCATGCTCTCGATAGGTCAAGCTACGGGAGGCGGTATATGCACGGGGCAGCCTGCTCCTCTTGACTCTGTGGCCGATGGAGCGCTGGGGATTCTTCGGGAAACTCCCGATATGATCAAGCCTCGACATTCGCCAGAGAGGGGTCAGAGATTTTGATGATCGTGGCTCATGGGAGCGCTGGATGGCCGGGTCGCCGACGTAAGATATCGATGGTCGCTGCCTTGTTGGCGGGTGGAGACTCGCAGAGTGCTTCAGACGGGTCTCATGTGGTCATGCTTCCGGGCTTTCTCACCCAGCCTTTCTATATTCCGTCCTTGGTTCCGAGACAGCTTGGCTTGGAGCAGTTCCTTTCGAGGACTTTGATGATATAGCCACCAGGGTGGTGGCTCCTGCTTCTATGGATGATCCTTCGGTGTTTTCCTTTCTTTCCCGAGCATGGAGGTATGACGTCTTTCCTCCTCGGGTTATCCTCAGCGTCCGAGACCGGTGTTCCCGACCACTTGGTACTGGATTGGTACGAGAGGCATTTGGGAGAGACTCGATGGCTATTTCTGAGACGGCGTGAGGCCATTGTGGGGTGCGGAGGACCCGACAGCTTCGAGAGGAGGAGGGCCGAGGCGAGGGCCAACCCTCATGACAGGAGCGGAGACGCCGTGACCGACTATGAGGCTTATGTCAAGAGACAAGAGAGGAGGACTCCTACTTTACCCCTAGGCTACAGGAGATGAGAGATGACGCTAGTGGCTACTAAGGCCCCGACAGAGGCCGGTTTCGATAGATCCTGCTCCTATACCAGAGCTTGGTAGGAGGAAGACCGACATTTTTCCCTGTTCGTAAGAAGAAGACTCGAAGG
This sequence comes from Adenophora triphylla var. japonica, assembly GCA_022495995.1. NCBI lineage: Eukaryota > Viridiplantae > Streptophyta > Magnoliopsida > Asterales > Campanulaceae > Adenophora > Adenophora triphylla. Next base: position 8,364 of record JAFEMH010004971.1, on the reverse strand, counting down.
GGGAAGAAGAGGGGAGAGGCCAAGCACGAGTGGCATGGAGTGACCTCCGAGGTTTCCGAGTATCCCTTTCTTGTCATGGCGTACACATTAGTTTGATTATGTATCTTAATTTCTTTTAGCAAAGTTGCCGCTTGTAGGAATGAATCGGGCTTAGACTCATCAAAAAGTTTTTAACTTGTAATGAATATTTGAATTGCTTCGTAGTTTTTCGAGACGCTTTCATGGTCTCGATCAATTGTATTGATGTCGAGTATGACTTTTATTTGTGTTTTAGACCGAACCGTTTCCGCCGCCACGTTCCCTCATTTTGAGGAGCTCAGTCTTCGTAGTTCAACCCGGTCGATTTTTTTTGTTTTTTGTTTTTTTTTTTTTTTTTTTTTTTTGTTTTTTTTTTTTGTTTTTTTTTTGTTTTTTTTTGTTTTTTTTTGGTGCAACCCCGTTTTTTACCTAGGCCGCCCTTTTCGGGTTTTCAACCTAGTTGGGTATTACTCTTTAGCACTCTTTTTTTTTTTGTTTCTTTTTTTTTTTTTTACGCGTAGTATCTCGCGCAGCCTTGTCACCATTCACCGGGTGTACAAAGGGATTTCCGTCGAGGTCCGCAAGTTGCATGGCTCCTCCGGAGAAGATCTTCGGACGATGTATGGCCCGACCTGACAGCTCCCATTTGCCGAGGGGGTTGATACGGACCGGGGCTTCTTTTCAAAACGAGATCACCTTCTGATCTCCCGATGCTTTACTTTCTTGTCAAAGGCTCGCCATTCTTCCTTGGTAGGCTCGGATGTGTTCCATTGCTTTCAATCGGCGCTCATCTAGCAGGCCAATTCATCATGGCGACTCGGGAGCCATTCGACCTCGTTGATCCGGCTTTCCAACAAGCACACCTGAGCGAGGGGATTTCTAGCTCGATTGGGAGTACGGCTTCCATCTCCGTATGTGAGGGCAAACGGTGTTTCCCGCTTGCCGTTCGATCGATGTTCGTAGCCCCAGAGTGCCAGTGTGTAGCTTCTCTGCCAATCTCTCGCCTCGACAACCATTTTCCTGATGATGTTTTCCAAAGTCTTGTTTGTCGCCTCGACGGCTCCGCTGGTTTGGGGCCCGTAAGGAGATGACTTGTGACGGGTTATTCGGAATTCTCGCCAGCCACTCGTCACATTCCCTTCGAAGTGGGATCCATTATCTCGAGATGATTTCTACTGCAACCCGTATCGGCATATGATGTTCTCTTTGATGAAGAGGGCTACTTTCCTTGAGTTGAGGATTTTGTAGGATTTTGCTTCAACCCATTTGGGTGAAATAGTCCACGGCTACTGTGACGAACTCGTGGTCATATCGCTCGATGGTGTGATTTTGCCTATGACATCAATTCCCCAAGTGACGAAAGGCCAAGGGGTTGTCATGCAAGATAACTCGTGAGGAGGCAAGTGATTAAGATTTGAGTATCGCCGACATTTGTCGCAGCCTTTTGACGAACCGGATGCGCCGGCTTCCATGGAGATCCAAAAGTACCCCATTCTCGCATGATTTGCATCGTAGCTCGAGCATTCATGTGAGGGCCGCAGTACCACCACGTATTTCTTTCATGAGTTCTAGCCTCTTGTTTGCCGATACATCGCAGAGGGGGCCTCGATAACGCTTCTTGTATAGCATGTTTCCCAAAAGAACATAATGGGAGGCGAGCCGCTTCAGTGGCCGAGAGACTTTTCGCTTTGATTCCTTCTTTATATTCCCCATCTTCATTTTTGAAGGAGGCTTCTCCGTTCTTAAGGTACCGATAGATCCGAGTGTACTGTGGATCACCGGCCGGTTCGGCTTCCGCTTCGATTTCAAAGCAATAAGCGGGATTTTCTCTTCTCCCGACTCGAATGGTTTGACTGACTTCCCTTCTGGTATTTCAACGAGGGAGGTTAGCGTTGCTGCAGCATCCGCAAACTGCTGCGATCTCCGGGCAAGTAATGAAAGCCGATCTCCTTGAATTGAGTTACTAGCTCTTCCATGTAAGTGTGATATTTCGTAGACCCGGTCCACGGCCTTCCATTTGTTAGAGACCGATTGATGATGAGGGCAAGAGTCACCATACACCTCCAATTCCTTGATATTTCTTTCAAGGGCGGCTTCCAACCCGGCTATGCAAGCTTCATATTCAGCAGTCATTGTTGGTGTGACTTCGGTTCAACCTTATCAAGCATGGGGCGTGTTCGTCAAGAGGATCGACCGTAAGCATTCCTATTCCGTTCCCTTTTGTTTGACGCCCGTCGAAGAAGAGTTGCCGCCGATTTTCTCCTTCTAGAGCAAAGATTCCATCATCGGGAAATTGAGGTTCAGTCCCTGACTCATCACTTGGGAAATCGGCCAAATGTTCCGCCATTATGCGTCCTTTTACTGATTTCCTTGAAACATAAGTGATGTCGTATTCACCAAAAAGAATGACCATTTTGCCAACCTCATAGAGATGGAAGGCTTGTCGAACGTATATTTGATGGGGTCTATCCTTGAGACGAGATGTATCGGGTGAGACCGCATGTAGTGTTTCAACTTTCCCACTACCTGCACCAAACCTCGCGCAAGTCTTTTCGCAAGCAGCAGTAATTGAGTTCGCTTCCTCGGAGCTTTCGCTACGAAATAGATGGCGTTCGACCTTGGAATCTTTCTTCTCTTGAGCTAGCATAGCCCCAATTGCCGTATCCGTGATGCTTAGGTATAGCAATAGTGGCTTTTGGCCGATGTGGTGGGCAAAGAATCTGGGGATTCACGAGGTATGCCTTGATCTGCTCAAAAGCGAGCCGACATTCGGAGTCCATTCTGTGTAGGCATTTTTCTTCATCAACTTGAAGATCGGCTCAGATCGAGGTCACCGATTTACAAAGCGGCTTATGTATTGCAGCCTTCCCACGAAGGATTTCACTTCGTCGTTGTCCTGGTGGCTTCATTTCAACTATCGCCTTGATTTTCTCGAGGATCTACTTCGATCCCCCGTTCGTCACCATATATCCTAGCACCTTGCCTCGTCTTACACCGAAGGTGCATTTGGCCGGATTCGGGCCTCATGTCGTGGTCTCGAGGCGGCCGAAGAATTTTCTCAAATCAACAAAGTGTTGGCCATCCGATCCTCCGGAGCGTATTATCATGTCGTCCACATAGACCTCAATTTCTTTGTGGATCATGTCATGGAACAGAGCCGTAGCCGCCCTCCGGTACGTAGCCCCAAAGATTCTTAGTCCGAACGGCATGACCGTGTAGCAAGAGGTGCCCCAAGGGGTCAGGAAGGCCGTTTTGGCTTCGATCCTCTTCTCGCCATTTTGATTTGGTTGTAACCGCAAAACCGTCGACGAAGGATTTAACTTCATGGTTGGCCGTGGAATCTACCAAAATGTCGATGTTTGGCAGGGGAAATCGTCTTTGACCGGCTTTGTTCAAGTCTCTCAAGTCTACGCAAAGACCGGATCTTTCCGTTGGCCTCGTCACCGTTACTATGTTGGAAAGCCATGTAGGGTATTCAATGACCCCGATGAACCCCGCCCGAGCATCTTTTCTATCTCCTCTTTCACTTGTAGGGACCATTCGGCTTAATTCTTCTTAGCTTCGCTTTATCCGGCTTGACTTCCGGGTCGAGCGGTATTCGGTGCTCAACTATGGAAGGATCGAGGCCTCGGCATATCTTTATAGGACCATGCGAACACATCCACGAATTCTTTTAGCAAATTTCAATTAGTGGCATCCCTTTCAGTCCCTTCAAGAAACTACCAATCTGCGTCTCTTTAGGCTCTTCCGCAGCCTCCCAAATTCACACTCGTCAAAATCTCTTCGGCAGCTGGGCTCGATTTTCCTCTTTCCTGACAACCCGCTTAAAGATTTCTTTGATATATTGTTCATTTAATGTGTCTCGCTTCTTCATCTAGTGAATCGTTATTAACCTGTTTTTAGATTATTAGTTAATTCATCATTAGTTAAAGTGGCAATTAAGGGATACTCGTAAAGGTTCGTCATTTCATCGAGAATAAGAGGGAATACAAGATTGGCTACAATTTCGTGGTCTTCGTGCGTGAGGCCATCTGACGATTCTAAGACTCAAACTCAACAATGAGAGACTCGTAGGACTTTACAAAGGTTGACACAAAGGGATCGGGGACCAATCCAAGTTTGGTGATCATTTCTTCTTGGTCGCGGACGGCCCGAGAGAGTTTCCCAATTCTTTAGCGGCATTGCCCGTCGAGGCCTCATGACTCTGGGGTCGTCTCGTTTCGTCCTCCTTCCTCGCCGTTGCTATCATCTCTTTGTCTCGAACCGTAATCAATTGTGTTTGGCGTCCGAAAACCGAGCATGTGGATGTAGGGATCTTCCTCAATTCTCGGGGATTTCTATCTCGTCACAATCCGACCGCTCAATCCGTATGTAAGGACGTATTGCGTCTCTGTGCCGCTGAAAAATCTCATGTCCCATACTCGAGCGGAAAGGCTTAGCAAAGCTTCAAGAAGGAGGACGTCCCACACGACGTTCATAGATTCGAAGGGTATGACGATGCTTGCCGATCTTTATCATGAAAATTTCCCGGCTCGGGGTGGTCGTAGAGCGGGCTCAAGAATGGTGACAAAGCCGTGATTAGGGACCGGGGCTCAGTGTGCTCGTATCATGGCGGTGTTCAATGTTTCCTTCCAAGATGCCTCCAAATGTTGGAAATGACAATTGAATTTGATGAATCGAACTTCTTCTGAGTCCGCCGCTGAGTGCGTTGACATAGTTGGCATCACCGGATTCTCGGGGGATTCTCGACGAGACTTGCCCCGATAGTCCCTCGGTCGACTCTGAGGAGGTAGCCCCTGTCCGGCTAAGAGCATGCTTAGTGACGGCCTCTCGCTTCGTTCCCTATGAGGAAACCGTCACCCCTTATGACTTCAAGGTCCCCTTGTTTGCTAATGAATTTGACGCATTGGTGGAGAGTGGAAGCTATGGCTTTCATGTGATGCAACCAAGGGCGCCCTAATAGGGCCGTGAACTCGGATGGGATGTCCATTACATGGAACTTTGCCGGCACCATTCGGGGTTTCGTACTGCAGTTCCAGCAGTTACCGTCCCTGTGATGGGACGAGACGAGCCGTCATAGCCTTGATAATCCGGGTAGACGGGATCATATGCCTTTCATTGATGCGCAGTGGCCCGCATCATGCTAAGGGGAAGGACATTAATGGCCGATCCATTATCCACCAATACTCCAGTGGAGCGACACGGTGCCGAGCTTAATGGTGATGTACAAAGCTTCGTTGTAGCCGGGAAACATCTCTTGGCAAATCTTCGTCGCAGAAGGTGATCATGCTACCATATAGGCGAGGATCATAGATTTGGTCCTTGTCTCGGAGAAAGAGAGTCATCAAGCCGCCACTTCGTGCCTTTTTCTTGCGAGGTAGACCTTTCACAAGCCCCGGGTTATACTCGAGGCCTTTTGTGGCGGTTGCCATCTCCTGGCCAACATGTTGATTGAGTGGGAGCGCCAAACTCGGCGTTGGTCTTTCTTTGTTTGCAGTGCACTCCTGAGCCGGACAAACCGAATTCGGCTGTTCCCGCGGGGGATAGATTTCGATCGCGCAGAGAGTTACCCAGTCCACAAGATTCTCGTGTCCGAAAGTCTCACTCCGTCGTTGGCAAGGCTTTTCTCGCTCTTTTACCCCCGTTTGCTTTGGGGAAGACCGGCCGGAGTAGAGTACATAATAATCAAATCCCCTGCATGGCTCCCCGAGCGTACCCACACCGGTATCACCGGCCTCGAATCTCTCCTTCAATTTTTGCCGGGAGGAAATTTTCTTCTTCTTAGAGGACGGTCCTCGTGTATCCAGCCCGATAGTCCCTTTCAAGGCGCCGGGATGCCACGTATATCCCACCAAATGTGTTCTACTACCGGTGGCGGATTTGGGACCTCAGCCGAGCTGGCCGGGAATGACTTTGAGTGGAACCGGTCCGGGAGATTCGCCGTTGGGCTCATCTCGGAAGCGAGTGGTTGGACTCCGCCGATAATGAGAGGTATTAGGTTCCTGGGAACAGCATATGTTTGTCCTTCGTGGTAGCCCCGCCGCTTGGGAGATTGTTAAGGTCCCGAAGTGGCGTGTGGCCTCTTCAATCCAGCTTGCCGCCTGCTCTCGCGTTCCTCCGTGGCTTTGATGGCCGACCATATTTCTTCAATCAAGCTTCCTGATCTTCATCACCCAGCCGATATTTGCGGATCATCACTTTGAGAGGGGATAACCGACGGTATGCCGAACTCTTTCATCCTCGATCGCCGTTTGGGGGCCGCTGCCCCGTAAGTCGACGGGCAGGAGTCCCGGCGGTGGAGACATAGGAATCTTGGGGTAGCATCTTGATGTATCCGGACGATTAAGAAGAGGAGGAGAACCTTCTTCCTTCTTTGCGGTAAAAGTGCCATCGGAATTGAGACTCGATAGTCAAACCATGACTTGCGACAACCTCCGTAAGGTCGCTAATTTGAGCCTCATGTCGAAGTCTCATCTCGTTCTACCAACCGGATCCAATACCGGTCTGTTCGAGGGATTTTGGAGGACGGAGCGACGTTATCCCTATCATTACCGGCCGACGCAGACATTCTCAAACCCGAGTCGGAACAAACGGTGAAGCCGATGACGCGCTGACTCTTCCCAACTAATCAAACGGTGACCCTGGTGTCCTGAACCAACCTTGTGAGGAGTCGCGGGGAAAAGGTACGAGGGTTCGATGTCCGGGAATTGAAGGAGGGTAGGTGTTGGGCTTGGGGCTCATGCAACATGCAGCTTATTTGTTCACGTTTACTTAAAACATGTTTTATTAACCTAATCGGTTGGAAAAGATTGCTCTTCTTTTTCGCAAACTACTCGATCCCGGATCGCCGGGCCCCGTCACTACGTCTATAAGCCCTCGTATTCCACCCGTATTTCGACCTCCCAGGCGGATGCTCTGCGAGGGTCCTATAGTGGCAAGCGGGTCCCACCGACCGAAAGAAAAACGATCCTAAAAGTCTGGCGGGTAATCGAGTCTTAACGAGCATTCGATGTAAATTACGGACAAAGCCGACGTCAAAGTCAAGATCATGTCCGAGGGCTCGACGAAAAGCTCGGCATGATTTGACCGATAAATGTCCACAATTGATCTTGACTTGTCGTCGCTAGGCCGTAATTAGGCATGGAATAATCATTAATCCTTGATGACTCTGTCAATGCCGGGAGTCGTTGTATAATTTGTGCGCCAGAGCCGAAGTCAAGGCGCCTGGCCAATATCTGGTCAAAGTCTGCGGCGGAAAACCGGCGTAACTTCGACCGATTAGTGGTCCCCGAAAGATATTGAGTCGGTATGCCGACAAAGGCTTGAAAGGAAAGGTCTATACACGTACAGGGCATGACACGTATCAAACTAAAAACCAACCGGTCTCTGGACAAAGTGTGTCACTGGACAAGTGCATGGTCGACACGAGGCTCCACGGGATGTTTGGGGTAGTCCCGTGCTTGCACCGAGAGGCGTAATAAGACCAAACGGGCCGCGACAAGGATTTCCCGGTTAGGGACGTAGTGTGCAAAGGTACGGTCACGTGCGCGTAGTGTGCAAGCGCCTATTTTCTTTTTTTCCGAGTAAAATAGAAATTTTTTATGTGTCTTAAAAATATGATGCATGATTTTTTTGAAAATTTTCTTTTTTTTTGAAATTTTTTTTGAATTTTTTTTTGAAATTTAATGAACACATAAGCATATAAGCACAAGAATTCCGACAGTTAGGGACATGATTCCAACAGTCAAAATTTTGACTTTTTCCGAGGCGGCCGAAACAACACGAAAATGTGCAAAAATCAACACACACACACAAATGATTTTTAAAGTCGGGACGGAAGCTTGACCCTCAAAAGCTTTTTTTTTTTGAAAACGATGATACCGGTACGTGGGATTGTTAAACCACAATTTATTCCCGACTCGTGTTAGAAGGCGATAACGGGAAGTTTAATGGTTTCCACCGATATACCAAATACCATTTTTTTTTAAAAGCTCATTTGTCCCCAGCAGAGTCGCCATTGTGATGATGTCGCCATTCGCGGGAAAAATTCGATTTTTCGTTTCTTTGAAAACCAAATAAAACCGGGAAAACTCCTTGAGTCGCCACGCCTATTTTTGTTTTCAAGGGCCAAAACTTTGAAAATGCCCGAGATTAGAGATTTGGTTTCCCGGAGGTCATGTTACACGCCGGGAAGGACGTTGGTGTGCACTCGAATGCCTTCCTCTGTGAAAAACGAAGGGGCTTCCGAAGCTGAAAAATTATTTGTGTGTGTGTGTGTGTGTGTGTGTTTTTGGCCAAAATAATTCGAAAACTGAGAAAAGTAAAATTGGGATGTCTTTTAAGACT